>BMAV01004080.1:0-69372 GCA_019973955.1 Trichonephila inaurata madagascariensis
TAAAATTTTTAATGTTAACCTACTGTTGCTTCATTTTCATATTGCATAAGATGGGGTTAATTTGTGACTTTCACTTTACATTTCCCAGCATTCAGTTGTTAAACAATTTTTTTACTGACTCGAAATATTTTTTTCCTTGAGGAAAGATATTTTACTTGAATGTAAAACTAAAAGCGGAAAAGCAGATTACATGCAATTTTCCCCTTCCCCCAAATAAAAATTCTCCCAACAATGAATTAAATCCAAAATAGCTGTAATTTATTTCAGAAATACCCAGATTTGATTTTGAAATTCCCGTAGGCCCTTAATTTTAATTTTGTCAAATAAGGTCGATTAAAATTTATGAAGTTCCATCCTTTTTAAAAAAATTTGTTGAGTACTTAGTGCCACTGAAAATTTGGGTGATTAATAATTGTATTTACTATAGACCAAACTTCTCAAACAAAACAGCTTGCTTCTCCATTTTCTGCGGGGCGGGAAAAAAATTTTTATTAAACAATTTTAAAAAATTGATATTTTCCCCCCGAACAAACCACAATGTGAAACCCAAAATTTTTGAGGGAAGCACCTTTAAAAATTTGCGCATTGCCACAAATATTCAAAACAAATCGGAGTTTTGGGTTTTCATATTTTTTGGTTTTCACGGCATTCTAAAAAGGCCTGGGCAATGTGAAACAAGAATAATTTCATACATTGCCTGTAGTTTTGGATTTTAAAATCCGGTTTCCTTTCCGGTAACATATATGCTATTTATATTAATTGTAATTATTAAAAAAAGTTAAAAAAAAAAAATTTTGTTGACTGACTCAAAAATATTTTTTACATTACTTGTTTTATTTCCTGTTCATCTTACATTAAAGAATGGGACCTAAAATTGCAATATTTTTTTCAGATAAATTCCAGCACCTCTATTATATTCTGGCTTTGCTAACTTATAGAGAACATATTTTGCCTCACTACTAATTTTTTATCTCAGTTAATCATTTTATCCGGTTTAAAATGTTATGCATTTTTACTTCTCTACCCTAATGCTAAATTAGCTCTCACTTTACATGCTAAAAAAATAATTTCTGAAATATTTTGGAATTTAAAAAACACTACTTTATTTAACAAATGTATGAATTACAATGTAGCAAATTTTCATTAATTAAAAACATTTTTTCTGTCTTAAAATGTGTGCTTAGTTCAGGCTCGTATATTTGGAGAAGACTTAAATCCAATACCCAATAAAGGCATGCTGAAGTGTTTATGAAATTGGCCCAAGATATCTTGAATTTGAACAAAAAATTTTAAGACCTTAGTAACATTGAAAAATACTTTGATATTTTCAGTACGGTTTTTAATGTGAACTAGATAAATTAAATTACAATCTAAAACACCTCAAAATTTGAGTTCCAATTTTGTCAAAACATCCACAGAAAATTAAGTGCTATGTTTGCTACATCCAATATTTGAGATGTGTTTTCTACAATGATATGTTTGATTAATTTTGTTGAACACTAGAACGTCCATCAGTCGATTGGACACCAAAGACTGTTTAGTCTGTTCTTCTTTCCGCATTTTTACAATGAATTTGAAATTTTTTTATGATTTTTAATCATTTTCCATGGTGATAACACAGAAAAAGTTTTGTGGTTCTAGGTTAATTAGGAGATATTTTACAACTAATACCTAGACAATATATCTAGAATGTCCACTGGTGTCGTTTCGACACCAAGGTTAATTTATCATTATAATATAGCTTAAAAATACTTCAGCAAAAGATAGTTCACTAAGTAGATACAATTAGTAAAACAAACTTCCATCACACATTTATTTGACCTTGAATGCAGTATATTGGATTCACAGCGGAATGAGTCAGTTATACTAAAATCGTTGTGTCTAAGTGTTTCGTTGCATAGCATTTGCTTATCTGCTCATAAAAAATTTTTTAAAAAACTTCATTCGATTTTCGAACCTTGTGCAGAGTAGACACCCTGAAATGATGATTCATGGAAAAGGCCTAAATCCTGACGAAATTGCTAATTTTTTGCAAGTTTTCTAAGAATGAATCAGATGGTGATTAGCTGTGTGTGTCTTGCTCTAATTTAGATTTCGATGAAGACATAAGATTGAGTGAAAGTGACAGTGAAGAAAGTTCAGATGTAATAGATAACATTCCAGTAAATCCTGATATACACTGCTGGCCACCGTAAATGCAACACCAAGAAAGACAAGAGATAGCACAACAAAATTTATTTTGTAGATAACATGCTGACCAAGTATCAAATGATTAAATTTATAGACTTCTGTGAAGTGTGGTTCCTGCCAGAATCAGTAGCCAGAGTAGCCGCCATTGTTGGAGATCACCGCTGACACACGCCTCGGCATTGATTCAAAGAGACTTTGGATGTGTTCTTGGGGTACAGCAGACCAAGCAGCTTCCACACGTTGCCAAAGTTGATCTGGTGTGACAGCTGGGGGTGTAATCTGGTTAGTCGTTGAGCAACCATGGACAACATGTTTTCTATCGGCGAAAGATCCGGAGAGCGAGCAGCCAAGGAAGCAATTCAATCTGGTGATTGACAAAAACCCTTTTTGGACAATGAGTGACACGTGTGGTCGCGTATTATCCGTTAAAATATAGCTGTGGCCAACCCCCTGAAGGTAAGGAAGGACAACTGGCTCCAACACCTCGGAGATGTAGCACTGGCTGTTTAAAGTACCGACAATGCGTATTAGGGAGTGCGAGAGTGATACCCAAATACCGCCCCATACCAAATACTCTTCTACAGGACCAGTGTGGGGTGCATAACACAGCTATTCAGCATTCTCTCTCCACGGTGTCTCCAGACTCGAATCCGACCATCGTGGTGTTGCAGACAGATGCGTGACTCGTCAGTAAAGACATCTTCATTCCATTCTGCCCCCCAAACATCCTTCTTCATCGCACCATTGGCGGGATGTCTGTGGTTCTGCGTCAAGGGTAGCCCAAGCAATGGACGTCTTGCGGACAGACCACTCTGCTGTAAACGGCGTCGAATGGTACACGCAGACATTTAATGATGCGTTACAGACTCAATGTGCTGTGTATGGTTCGTAATGTGACTGAGCGATCCGTCACGCCATGCGCACAATTTGCCTGTCCTCACGTGAAGTGTGCACTGGAGGTGGGTGCGATCGACCACGTTGGTCCGTCGACCCTGCTGCATCCAACGGTCACATATTCGCATTACAGTTGTTTGGTTTCTCCAACACGACTACCGATTTTCCTGCAAGATAATCCACAATCTCGGTAGGCCACCATCCTTCCTCTGTCGAACTCGGATACTTGATCAAAAGCTGATCGCTGTTTTCTACGAGACATAACTGATAGTTTTTTGAAAAAACCACAAGAAAAACACAATTGCCGAACTTGAAATCGTCGAAATCTCCAAGCCTTAAATAGCGCTTTGAGGTGGCCACAGGCGCGCGTAATGAGTGTCTGCGCTGAAATTTAATATTTGATATCTCCCTTTCCCCTAATGCATGTTGTAAATTTCATGTTATTTGCGTGCTTTCTTCAGGGTGTTGCATTTACGGTGACCAGCAGTGTATATGTCGATATGGATGGCACAGAATGGATACCACATAATAGTAATGTTCCTGGAAGATCTGCGACAAAGCAGTGACCCAACAAGCTTCGCGAAACAATGTCAACCTCAGTTTTTTTATGATATGCAGGGTCATAATATATGATAATTACATGAAATAATATTAAAATGTCTTAAAATTAAACCCTACTGAACAGTAGTCCTGCAATTCTTTAGTTATTACAATTATGTTATATATTTTATATTGCAGTGTTGAAATGACATCGGCGGACGTTTAAGGGTAATCAAAATCCTGGACGTTCTAGTGTTAACTTGCAGTTGGTCATAAAAGTTGATTAAAACTTTCTTTCAGAGATGGTAATTTTTCAATTTATGCAGATAAATAAATCATGGCTAAATATATTTGAAAAATTTTATTTGCGTATATACATCTGGATTACAAATGCAATAGGATCAAATCATCTACATAACCATCAAACTAAAATTACAATTGCCAAAATTATATGTATAAACTCTTAAATCTAATATTTAGCATATTACAGTATAAAGAAACATTAATGCATCAAAACTAGTGCTCAAGATCTAATGTTTAAGTACACCCAACTTTTTTTTAGTTCTGTATTTTGGGAACGTCTAAACTCAAACAGTTGAATTATCACTTAATGTGTATTTACTACTTGTATATTACTACCAGTGTTGATAATAAATATTTGTGAAAACTTTTTCTTCCCAGTAAGATCTATCAGATCCACTAAATCTGGAATTTTTAAGAAAGATTTTTTTAACTGTGATTTTAACTAGAAAATCAGCTTTTCATTTTCTTGTGGTTTTACTGGTTAATTTTTTTAAAAAATATATATCTGTTCGTACCAGGGGCGTAGCTACCGCCGCATCAATGATAGGGCCCCCCAAGCTACAGGGGCCCAAATCAGAGTTGCCAAACACTTATGCAGCAAAGTAGCACGAAGAAAGGGGGGAATAGCGAATCGATTTTCACTTGCAATTCATAAATATAATTTTTTTTAATTTTGTAAAACTTGTTAAAAGGCTTTATTTAATTCATTTAAAATACATTCAAATTCTTCCTGCTAAGTATTGTGATCTGCTGTGTCTTTTTTATAAATATCTGAACTATATTGAAGCATTTGTGGTGATGGAATGAAATCAACGCAGCAAGTCCCTCATTCTTCCAAAGCCATTTTGATTCTAAAAATTAACTACAACAGTTCGAGGACATTCGATTCTATTTTGTATTTTTACGTCACTCTGAAAATGCCCCTTTTTACAGCGGCATTACTTATGGGTAGGTTGTAAAGCCTTAAAGCAAATATATCTAAATCTCTTAAAAATGGGTTTCTAACTGCGTCTTTTATATTAAAAATAGGACATCAAAATAATTTTCCATCATTTAAAAGCTCAGATTCAGATAGAAAAACATCTTTTTCAACTGTATGTTAAAAATTTTTCTCCATTGATTCTCCAGAACATAATTTAAATTGGTCTGCTAATTCTAAAGAAAAAAAGAACGATTTGAGTTTAAAAAAATATCAGGGGAAAAATTCTTTATCTTTTTTAAAGTCCCCTAATTTAAAGGGATCAGTGCTGCATCGTAAATTAATTACAAAAATATATTTTTATTCTTTAATTCAATGCAGTACCGTTGATGATAATTATACAATTTACTTAGTTCTATAAGAATTTGTCCTTTCACAATTACTTTTCCAGTTTAATATTTATGTAGAAATTCTCTCCAAGCCTATTTGTTAAGAATATTACATGTTTCAATTTCATAATTCTATCGGGATTAGAAAGAATTCCATCATTTCTTTTTTTTCTACCACTTGCAGTGGAAAAGAGTGGCGAGAGAGGATATATGCTCCGATTCGTAGTGGTGGCGAGAGGGGGAAGAAATTATAGCGTTTCGTTTCGAAGTGGTGTAACATACTGCAACTTCATGTTTTCTTTGGGGACTAAAGTCTCTCTCTCTCTTTTTTTGGATTTTTCCGAAACTTTTATATATGGTTGAAAGAAGCAAAAAATAGCGGGATCTTTAAGTGAAGTAGCAATAGGATAAAAAAAGTAGCGAAAAGATTTTAAAAGTAGCAAAATTCGCGAAAAATCGCACGATCTGGCAATAATGGCCCCAACATGTGTAATTACAGTGTCAGTAACAGGGTTCCCATATCTAAAAAAGAACCCCGTAGGAATTTTGATACAGGGCCTCTTCAGAGTTAGCTACGCCAGTGGTTTGTACCCAACTAAACATCTGTAGATCTCATTGAAAACTTAAGAATTTATATTTATGTTTGGATCAAAACATATAAAAAATTATTCTACAGACTTGTGTTCCAAGTTTAAAGCCATACGACATTTATCAGTTTATTCTTATCCTTTAATGTATCTGAAATTGCGTTAGAATTAAGTAGTTGTATAAACAGAAAAAAAGATGGCTTTTCTTGGACCATGTAAAAAAAAGTTGGGTGTATAATAGATGGATCTTATAAGTCAGTCTATTTCTTGATCAAAACACATTTGAACGATTTGTCACTGAATTTTATGCACATTACTAACATAACACATGGAATGTATTATATTCAGAGGTTAATTATAAATACATAAATACTTGTATAAAAAGACATTCAAGAAAAATTGTATTTATGTTGTAAAGCAAATTAGTACATTCAATTTCCTGATATTTATTCAATTTTTAGCTAATTCTTAAATTGCATATTTTCATTAAAGGTGGGTAACTGTACAATAGAGATTTCTCTAGATCTTCAATAAAAAAAAATAATAATAAACATTTTGGCACACAAGCAAATCTAGAGGAGATTTCAAGCATGTAGAATTAAATGAATTGATTTGAATAAAATTTTACTGATTAGTTCAAAATATTTAAATTTCTACATAATATCAGCTTAATATTGATGCTCAACTTGTATTTTTTAAAATTATCATATTGAAATAGAAAATTTTATTTAGCTCAAAACCTTTTTCACAATCTGTGAACCTTAAGTTTAAATAGATCCTTTTTTTCTTCCAGTTTGTTCATTTGGGTAATATTAATATATATTAATAACTATTCAATGAAAAAGGATTGTGTTGATTATTTTAAATCTACATTTGCTTTTTGTGACTATCATATTGGATACAATTCCACTTTAATTCTTAGATTTCAACAATTTGAAGTTAAATACAGAAGAAAAAAAATTGTATTTAAAATCAGCTTTTTTTAATGAGAAAAAAAAAATGCAAAACTGGTTTAAAAAAAAGGTTTAAACAACTTGATTTAAAAGAAAAAAAATTAACATTTAAAAAATAAAATTACAACCATTACTTGAATATGACTAGATTTCTCACAAATTTGAGGTATCAATTTCATATAACAAAAGGAATGTAAATGAAAGTTTTATCTACTTATATATAAAATACATTCTGAACTTATTTAATGCATTATTTCTGTGAATATGTTCAGATTCATATCACCAAGAAATTTCAATACATAACAGAAAAACGACTAGGGTATTTAGAGATAGGAGTGTGACCATAAATACATATCACCAAGAAGATGAGAATTGCAAGAACAGCAAAACTGGAATATTGTTCCTGTAAAATATAAGATACTTGTATAGAAATAATATGACATCTGTAAATTCATTTTAAATTTCTAGATTGTAACATTGAAAATTTAAAACATTTACTTTTTAATATAAGAATTCTTTTCATCCAAAAAAAAAATGTTCTTTTTTGTCGGATCTATGCAAGATAATTTTCAAATTAAATTTTATTCACTGAGGAATAGTGCAACAAAGGAAGAAAAATGCCATTAAGGTTTTTAAATAGAGAAAATTCACTTTTTTTTAACAGTGGAGTGCTTAACATTTTAAGCCTTTTTTAGACAGGAAAAAAAAAAAAATTCTCAGAGTTTTTTTTTAAAAAAGAAAAACAATTGTATAAGAAATAACTGAAGTTTACTTTATTTATAAAAATATCTAGAAACATGGCCAGTTCTTTCAATTAATCATACTAAAGCATTAAAAGGTGTATTTCATACTAATTGAGAATATAAAAATGCATCAAATATAAAAAAAAATTATGACAAAAACACTTACTAATCACGTGCATATCCAACAATTTGAAGAATAGACATGAATATGTTGACTATATCTAAATAGATATTCAAAGCAGCAAAGATATATTCTTCTGGAGATACAGAATATCGATGCTTCCCACCAATCATCAGCTGCGTGTCCAAGACTAGATACTAAAAGAATTGCATTATAAAGTTAAATAGGATAAGCGAATTTATATAATATAGAGATTTGCAAATATTAAAACAAATTTAAATTTCATATTTAAAATTACTTGAAAGTCCCTGTGAACAGAGCTTGCCTAAGCACAGAGGAAAAGAATTTGTTTAAAGGAGAATGGGAACACACTAACATTCGAATGTGTGCATTTACATTTTACTATGGCAGAGATATTCCATTTTTGCTTTGTCAAAGAATAAATTGCAACACACATGCAATCTGTACATTTTATGTTCGTTTTGTAACAAAGAACTCGCAAGCAATTTATTGGAGGCATCAATAAAATCTATGACAATTTTAAATTTTGTGAATGAATTTGCTGATAATACTACACTGCTTTAGAAGTTGTGTTGAATAATTTCTGGTGAAACTTTTTGAAGAATTAATTCCATAGAATATTTACATTGAAACTTTTAGTAAGTTTATTCTTTTTTCATTCTGCTTATTTTTGTTTGTTTGTCATGACCCTGCAAATTGTTTTTATATGAAAACGCATCCTAAGGGAATAAATAACTTAAATTTGAAACTAAAGCTTCAGAAATGGATGAAACGCAATATTGCTCAGGTAGAATTAAACAAAAGAGTTCAATGTTTATCAAAAACCTTTCATAACTCTAATGAAATCTATATACTACATATAACAAAAAAGATATTGATAAATTCATTCCTATTCAGAAACTGTTAATGAAATTTCACTACAAGTAAGTTGTGAAATTAAGAAACAATCATTTATTTGAGAAACTTTTACTTATCTGTGTTCATCAAAATCAGATTGCTCAGAAATTGATAAAAAACTGCTATTCAAATAAAAGAGAACAAATATTTACAAATTTAAAAAAAATTAATGTCATCAAATCAATGGTATTCTCCTTCCTCCAACTTGAAGATGAAATATAAACTGTATTGTATAAGTCAGAGTTTTAGATTAAAAAAAAAACTACATTTGTTGTAAAGTTACATGAGTTACAGTACTAGTCAGGAAGTTGTGAATAAATTAAAATGAAGCTGATTCAGCAATTTACGTATTTGGGAACAATTAATTTAGTTATTAAAGAAAGTTAATTTATTGTTCACACTTCATTGTTTAAGTAGTTTGAAATTTTAAACTTCTACGTATTTCATTGTGATAAAACCCTATAAGTTTATTTTAGGAGTGAACAGTAATGTAATAAAAAAAAATCTGTTTACCCTTTGCAGTTAATTTCAAATTAAGATGGTATAATATTTCTTGAAAGTGGAATAACAATGAACCAGCATTCTCGAGCTTATATGCTTAAATCCTAAACGCTGCTATGACAGGGAAATCTGCTCTAAAATAAACCACTTCTGCTAAAGAATAAACTGCATTATACTATATAATTTGAGTATTTTTTGTTTCTTATTACAAAATGAACACTAAAATACGAAGGATAATTCAAGTTCCTTACATTGGGAGCACTTTATGAATTTAAGCCTATTTTTTATAAAATCAGTTTCATTTCAAATATATATTTCAAATTGTTTTCACCAACAATTTCCACATAAAACTAATAACTTTTCAAAACATCTAATGTTAAGGAGGAAAAAATTTATTTCCTCTGGATTAAATATACATGAAAAAGGAACTAATATAATAGTGTTACAGAGAAGTCCACAAATGAAATTGTGTGTTGTTGACTTTGTATGCTTATAGAAATTGAAATTGTTTCACATAATGCTAACATTTATAGACCATTTAAATGCATATCTAATGTTTTATTGTAACAATAATAAAATTCATATATTATTAAAATTATTTTAAAAAGAAAAAGGGTTTGAATGAGAATAGATAGGGGTTGAAATTTGTTATCAGAAATATAAATTCATATTTTAGCAGTGGCATACATGAGAGTGGTACTTAAGGCTTGAAACTCCTCCCATAGACCAACAAACTTTTTTTTATCTCAAAGATTATGTCTTGGTGCTCATTTTTTTAAAAAATATATAACCCCTTCCATGAAAGAAGACTGTGTATGCCGCTGTATTCCAGTTTGTTCTGCAATGAAATCTAGCTTTATTTATGGAATATATAAATTTTGTTTACAAAGAAACAAAACTGCTAAAGGCAGGAAAATGTGTAATAATGCTGCTAATGACAAAATATTGAAAATAATGTACCTTAAAAGTAGAAGAATGTTCATATGAAGTCACCAGAATAACTTAAGAACAATTGATGTTTGTGTGACTTCAAGAACATTTAGAAAATGGTTTTCAAATTTTAGAGCTTAAATTCCAAGAAAAAAATCATCTTGTCATAAAAGAATTTGGTGGCAAAAAGAACATATTGACTAAACAAATGACTAATGGATTATTTAGTCTGATCAAAGTGCAATATTATTTGGATATTATGGCTTAAAATAAATATGCTCTAGAACAGTGGAGGAGTTACATCTACATTGTACTGAGCCAAATGTTGAGCAACTTATAGCATTATGCTATGAGCATGCACTAGTAATTGATAATATGCTAAATGTAAGAAAGTACATAGATACAATTCAGGAATCAAAACAGCAATCTTCTATTAGTGATATATTTTTCAATAATTCTTTCTATATTTTTAATAGGGTTCTGTGTGGTCCTGGCTACAAAGCAAATACATGTAAACAATGGTTAAAGTACTAAAGGAGTTTAATTTAGTCTTAAAGAAAACTGTAAAAATTTTTAGTACAAATGGATCATCCATCAAATAAAAGATGATAAATAAAGGTTATAATTGAATGTGCACCATGTAATAACAAAGCAAGAATTTAATGTATTATTCCACTCAGTGAGACATTGCTGTGATGTAACTGAGAATAAATACCCAACTCTAAATAATGAGCACAATTTTATATAACCTTTTAAAAATAGAAGTATTTGAATGCCATTTCCCTTCCCAGTCATCATTAAATTTGTTTAAGAAGTAATATATAAATATTTGCATTGCATGGAACAGTTTCTGCAAAGTTAATAAAGTAAGTTTGCAAGGTTCAAAGATAAAAAATTTTCAAAAAGTATTCACATTTTAAAAAGCGGCTACTACTGTAAGTTGAGAATTAAATAGGCCAAATTTTTTATTTCTATAATTGAAAAAGTTGATAATAAAGGATGAGAAAACTTAATACAATATGACAAATTAAATCGTTTTTAATTTCAACATTTCTTAACTTCTAACCTTATTTTTCATACATATGCAAAATAACTTGCAAACAAAATTGTTTACTTACCATGGAAAAGACAATGGCACCCAACGAAGCATATATTAATTGAATAGTCTATAAAAATACAGTTTACATTAAATAAAGTATGACAGTGCAATTTTAAATAAAAAAATTTATTTCTTGCAATTTTAGATGGTAATAAAGAATTTATTGTCATAATAATTAAAATTGAATGGCATAAAATTTTTTAACTATAAATATTTAAATTTAGATACAATATTTAAACAGCATATAAATAAGACTTCTGTTAAAATATTGATTAGCTCTATTTAGCTTTATGATAGTCCTAATCAAAACAATGTTGGACATGAATTCTAAAATATAATTATTTCCTAAGAATAAAAAACAGTAATTCAAAAAGATAGTAAATAATGCAAATAAAAAATTGCGGATACTTTAAATATTTTCCCTTCTGATTTGAAAAATACATAAAATTAAATCTGGAAAACTTTGAGAAATTCAATTATTTAAATTAAATTTTAACCACTTAACATTGCTCAATCAAGTAAATTCAATCACACTGTGTGATCGAATTAACTGTGCACAACTGAGATAATTTGGGCTGCAGTAATTTTCCCATTCGAATATAAGCGATCGGCATCTGCACTTGTGATATTGACTGTGATTTGTCATCATGATTTTGCAAATTTAGATAAAGTTTACATAAATATTATAAAAAAGTATTCTTTCTTATGCTAGACATCAGCATTTGGAATGCATATGTTTTATATAAAAAAAATTTGAGGTAAAAAACACTTAGACGGAAGGTTCAAAAGTAGCAGAAAACTTATACAGTTGACGCGAAGCGCAATGCCTGCGAAAAAACAGGGTGGGACTAAAATCTCTCTTGGAATTCCGCTGACTAACATAATGTCATTTTCCAGTTTTTGTTTCATACCAACACATAAAAAACAAAGCCCCCAAAGATACCGCCATTGGTGTATAGGATAGCAAAGCAGAGAATCTGGGCTTATATGTGTAGTAGTTGCAATAATGCACTTTTCTTCAAATATATCAGATTTAGTACCTGAATATTTTTTAGTGCACAAATATTAACTAATATTATTTGCTGAAAAGTATGTAAAATGAAATACTTTTACAGATAAATATATATATTTTTTCAAAACAGTTATTCGAAAAGAAAAAGAAAAGTTTATGTATGTGAAAGATAGCAATATTCGGCTTTTATCTCTGCAATGTAGATCAAAATTAAAATAAAAATTTATTTTTATTTCTACAAAGCAAGCTTCTGAAATGTAAGCTTTCTTGTACAAAATTTGATTTTTTGGCTAATTTTCAAAAAAATAAATTAAGGAGTTAATGTATGCTGAAAAGTTACAATTTTGCCATATGTTCTATTTATACAAATATGTACTACGCTCATTTTCACCAAAATAGAGAAATGTTGTTAAAGATCTCATAGTCATTCTTACTAATAATTTAAAGTAAAAGTATATCAAACTTAACTAGGTATTGATTTTACAATAGATAGCCTACCCACGTAATTTTGAAAAAAAAAATAAATAAATTATAGAATTTTAGCTGCTGAAATAATTGGTGTAAGTTTGATTAGAATTAAGCCAACTTTCATGATCAACAGGATTTTGCATATGTAAAAATATTGCAACTTACTTCTCCCAGAAAGATGGCTGTACCAAACGCAAAGCAAACTGTAGCAATTAGAACAGCAACCATGAGAAATCCAGAGCATATTGTGTGCCTAAATCATGTTCACAAATAAAACCTAAATCAAAATAGTTTTAATTCGATCAATTTAAAAGGCACAATAAATTTAAAATTGCTTCTAAAAATGTGTAAAAAAAAATCAAACATTAGGTTAAATCATGGAATTAATGATTCAGTAAAATAACTTAAAACTGAGTAAAATATGTGATTAAAACAAAATTTTAACAGGGCTAATTGCATATGAAAAAATATTCCAAAATTCACTGAATAAAACATACACTTCAAAAATAAAACTGTTTCAGTGAGATACGCTTCTCATTCTTCTCTAATGATAGATATTTTGATACAGAAAATACTCATTGAAAGATAAAAATTTACCTTAGTTTAGAACAACGGCTAACAAAACTGAATGTGTACCTATAAGTATTATTTTAAAATCTCTGTGCAAAAAAAATAAACAGTTTATATTTTCCATTTACAACTATTAGCTCACTCTCTACATTTATATATTTATCTTGTTCAAATTTTCAATCATTAATAAAATACATTTTAAAGTGCTCACTTGAGCTGAAATTTTCTATACACTATTGTTTTGGGTGACAATACGCTAATTTAATTATAATTAATTAAAATTAATGACTGAAACTAACTATTTAAAGAATCACAGATACAGCCATGTTGGTTTCATTTTTAGTGACTTGGGTCAAAACTTTAAAATATATTTTTTTATCACATTTTAAAGCATTCAGCTTCTAATCCCAGCCTGCATACACAATTGCTTTTGATGACAAATACAATACCTTCTTAATATTAAATTTACTGCACAATTGCTACTCAATGTTAGTGATTCAGTCTATATGAATATACATATTTAAGGGTTAATTGTAACTATTTAATAAAAAGTAACTAAAATAAAAATTTTCTGTGTTGATCTAAGTAGGAATTGTGACTTAAACTTTTTAATATTACTTGTGTTTATTACAATTATCTCTCAAAGAGAATAATGAAATTTTAAATTTTTTCTATTCAGTCTATATGTTTTATTTGCTCTCACATTTGCTTTGTGCAATTTTATAATAAAAATATTCTCTGTATAAGTCAGCATTTAACTTTGCAGTAAAGAAGGAATTGTTTCCACAAGTAATTTTCTATGAGATGGTTTTAGATTTTTAAATAGAAACTTGTTATTCAGGGCAGTATTCTCAAAGGCTAAAATATTTCAGTACATAAAATCATGTTGAATATTCCATTTATAAAACTTAGTTACAAAGTACTGAAGCTTTTCATCCAGAAAATACTTATGTTTACATAACAAAAATTTCACCACTAGACAATCAAGCAAGTTTTAATGACACAGCAAAGAACATTATGTATATGATACTATGAATACTAAAATAAATGTTTATCAAATTACTTTTAATGATTTTAAATCCTCTCATTTTACCCAACTGTTTGTAAAACTATTTGATGTTTTATGCCTTATTAAGCCTAAATACTATTTATCATTTTTTATTTTAACTTTTGTTCTGATTACTTTCTTTCTTGATCACTGCTAAAAATACCACTCTAGTTGATCTGCTGTACATTCTGATGGCAAAAACAACAAAGATTATAAAACAAAAATCTTGAGCAAGATGGAATAAATGGTTTACCTTTGTTTGAAAAGCAAATATGGTGAGCCCAAGACAGACAACCTGTAATATAAAATATATAACACATGTGTGAATTAAAAACTATTAGGCATAATAGAATTTTCCATTATATCCAATATAATGGAATTCTCCATAAGCAAAAATATTATA
This sequence comes from Trichonephila inaurata madagascariensis, assembly GCA_019973955.1. Classification (NCBI taxonomy): domain Eukaryota; kingdom Metazoa; phylum Arthropoda; class Arachnida; order Araneae; family Nephilidae; genus Trichonephila; species Trichonephila inaurata. Next base: position 14,589 of record BMAV01004080.1, read on the forward strand.
CAAAAATCAAAATATATAACGTCAACTTCAACTGATAAACCTATTTATTTGTGAAGTAGCAATATCCATTAGAATATATACCTTGATTTTAACTTTCATTAATAGAGAATGGCATTTATAGTAAGGCAAATAACTTATTTTGAAACACTACTTAAAGTTAGGAAGGGAAGGGGCTTTAAGAAACTTGAATCAGCACAATGGTGAATTTCTTAATTAATAGGCATTTAAAAAAATAATCATGATTGCAAGAGTTAAATATGTCACTCAAAATGATTACCAAGGAATGAATCAAAATAGGATTTGGAACTATTAGGACAACTGCTCAAAATGAAACTTTTTATAACAATAATTTTCTACAAACAATTAAATTAAATGTAGAAAATAATAGGAAATGCAAGGAAATTGTGTGTATTCCTTTCACATATCTTTTCCTTACTATTCATTATCAATTATATAAATTTTCTGTATTTAACAGATAAAAAAACATTAAAAGTTCCTAATTTACTTAAAAATGTTTCTGTAATAGATTTTCAGTAATATTAAATTGATGCATATTAGATGGATCAGTAGTGTATACAAACCTCTCTTACAGAGGGAAGGGTACATTCTAAAAAATACATAGACAAAAGCACTAAGACATAATCTCTATAGTAAAAATTAAAAATCTGTAGGTCTGTGAGGGCCTTGAATCCCCAAATCCCACCCTTGTGTTTACAACCAAGATGGATATTCTTAATTATATCAATCTCTTTATAAAAAAATTGGATCTTATATTTACTATAATCATTGATATCAATAAAAAAAAGTCAAGTATTAAAATTTTGATACATACATATGGGTAACAATACAAATGATCAAAATGATAAAAAAAAACCTTCAATAATAAACCTATAATCAGAAAATTAGTCAAACTATAAGCTGGAAACTTATTTTAAAGATTGAACTTCGCCATAGTTAATTATTCTAAACAAACAATAACAAAGGCCCATTTTACTTTCTAAAAAATACTTCCATTGAATGAAATTCAGCTAATAGATGTATTTCTACGCTGCAAAATTTCTTTCTTTCCAAAATCCAGAATGATAATGCTCCAGTTAATACTACTACTATTAAAATGTGGTGCATGGATTTCAGTATTATTGAGCCATTCTGGTCAACTATAAAGAACAGAAACTGCAGGTAATATCCATTGGCAGCCTCATTAGAGATCCTTTCCCATATCTTCAAGAGAATTTTTCAATATTTCATAAAAATTCATACATGATTTGAACGATTCCCCCCATCACCAAAAGCATTCAGATTTTTAACATTCTGTACAAAGATTATCTTTTTTTTAAAAAAAAAGCCTTTTGAATTCTATTGTAATATTTCATTACTTTGATGACCACCAGTAGATAATGTATATTATATAAAAATATTGAGAGAGAAATCGATAACTTTTTAATTTTAGAAGAAGCATAAAATTGTTTCTACACTAAGAAGGATGATGGAAAACAATGTAAAGAAAAGTTTTAGTTAGGTTGTCAAGATTCCCACTTACACTCGATAATTTTAATCCTTTAGAACATTATAATATTTTTACTTGTTTTTCTTAGAAGATTAGCACAATTGCTTTTCTTGGAGCAAAATCACACCACAAAGGCATATTAAAATTTGTGTTGCGAAGAAATGTGTACTAAAAATTTTTTTTGAATACACAAAAGCAGCTTGTCTTTTTACTAATCACTAGAATGCCAAACTATTTTTTAAATAGAGATTTTTATATACAAAGAATTTAAATTTCAGGTAATTTTATTTCAAATTCAAGATATTGAGCTTAAAATAACATGTTGTAACAACAATTTTAAAATGATACTGCTCAAACAAGTCTTGTTACATTGATAAAATTATATTTCATTTAAAATATTCAATATTTGATATTAATACATAAAAAACAAGGGAAAAAAACTGAGAACTTACAGCACAGATAGCAACTGCTATCATCACAGCTTCTGTATCATATCGACTGTAATATAAAAATCAAGAGATTAAAAAAGGTTTAATAAATTATAAAAATATAACTCTGGAAGGGCAATACACAACATATTGATTTAAAAATTTTTGAGAATGACATATACATACCTTGCAGCTGATCCCAAAAGAAAAGACTGAAAAAAAGTCTGAAAGGAAAAATAAAAATATGGATTTTGAGTTATAAACAACTCTGTTCAAGAAAATAAAAATATAACTTGTATTAATTAGAAATCAAAATAATTATAATTTTGAGTGAAATATAAGGGAATACAATTGAAATCTCTGTTTTAGAAATCTAAAATATTTTTATTATATTTAAAGAGAAAGGTACATGAGGAAAATCTTGTAGACCATTTTCATTACATCAACTACTAAAATAAGCAATAGGCAATGTTAAAATATGTCTGTTGATAAATGGAGGCATGAAATCAAACATGATACATGGCTTCAGATTCATAACAAAGAGGAGTTATTCATTACTGAAACAGAATTAGTGACTTTAGGAGAGAAAATGATTGAAGTATGTAAATTTAGGTGAAATTCTGTCAGTTTTTTAATTCAGATATATCCCACATGTATCTCCAAAACAGTTATATTTTAAGTGAACATTAAGTTCATTTAAAAGTAAAGCATATTCCTAAGAAGATATTCATAATGACTGTTTCTAACAAATATTCCCTCAAACTCTTTTGCTTTTAACTTGTAAATTTTTAAACATATATTATTTATAAACTATCATCACTGCTATATATTATACAACTAATTAAAATTTTTTTGCTTAAAATGTTTAATTTTTAAGCAATAAACAATGAATAACTAAACAGATCATAGTATAATCTATTTATAACAAAGAAAGGAATTATTCTATATATCATATAAAGAGAAAGTACCATGGGACTAAATCACACAAGTATGCATGAAAAATTTAAATTTCAAGCAAACATTCATTAATTACAATATTATATAAAATATGTTAAAATTATAAAGTTTTTGCTGATACAAACTTGAGTAAATATTAAATGATTTTTTTGTTTATAAAATAAGCCTCTATTATTTTTATTATTGTAATGCATCAGTGGCGCACACAAGGGGGGGGTCAGGACCCCCCAAAGCCCTTGATTTTTTTCCGATTGATTATAATTCTAAGTATATAGTGCATAAAATTTAATTAAGTATTTGTTATTAATGATTAATTTTATTAATTAATGCTAATTATTTATCCAATAATTAGTTCTTTACTGTTTTGTTCCTGAAAATCGACAAAATCAAAGGGAGCATGATATAAGAATGGTAAACTTTCGACCCCGGACCCCCCTTGAAAAATTCCTGTGCGCTACTGTAATGCATTAATACCCCGATTTACATAAATTTGTAGATAGGTGATTTCTGACTATGTCCTATTGTCATCAGAAATGGTGTGTCCTCTTCCGAAATTTATTTTTTGATGAAATATTTTCAACATTTGGTGTATTGATGAATGTAACAGGATGAAATGATCCTTTTCTTATATTTTTAAGTATTTCACTTCCTTCCAGTGGGGTTGAACACATACATTGCAGAAAAGAGTTATGTAGTAATAAAATGAAGAGTAAAGCAGCCAATTCTGTATTACAAAGAAAACTTTCTCAAGAAAAAGAATTTACCTCATAAATAATAATCACAGATTTCTTAAAACCATTACTTCAAATATGTATAAAAGTACATAAATAATTTATTCTATTTTTATGCATGTGTGTTTTGCAACTACGTAGTACATTCACAGGTTAACATTGTATTGTTTATATCTTCATTAAATCTTTAACAATATATATATATAGGGTATCCCAAATAAGATGTTACAAACTTCAAGGGGAGATCAGATGACTCAGAATAAGATTGTAATGCTGGGTCGGAAATGCCTTCCTGGCATAGTAAAAACATCGAAAAGGCTAAATTACACAAAGCTGATCCTTGGCTCTAGAGTTAAAAGAGTGGTGCCAGTGGATATGGTGGGAAGGTTCTCCAACACAAAATTTGTAGCATCTTAGCTGAAACACTCTGTATATAATTTCTTATGTTATTTCAATTTTAATAAAAAGTCAATAAGTAAGCCTAAAATTTTATTGCAACTCTGTAAATGCTCGACATACATTTTTTCAACTGGTATAATGTTTCTTGGTCTCGCTTCACTTGTTAACTTTAGGGTATTACTATTTCAAGAAATGTAGTATGGCCCTTTTAAATAAAAATGCATGGAATTTATTATTTTTTAAAAAACTTATGATGTAATTTCTTTTTGTTGTAGTATTAATGATGAATTAATGATAAAAATTGCTCTTAGCAACAACATTTACACCACATGAATTATAAGATCAAGTGGAAAAAGTAGCAATTTCATTGACATAAAAATAATTAAGCATCAATAATTTCAGATTCATATGTTTAGATAAATTTTCAGAGAGCTTAATAAAAAAAGTTATATATCAGTTTGTATAAAACAATTTAAATAAAGGAATAATTTAAAAATTTAGCTTCATGAATCAAAACATAAAATTATTTTGTTGTTCTATTAATTAAATTATCCCTCAATTTACTTATTTTTATGATAATGACATAATGAATTCAGGACTTATACTTTGACAAACTTAGGTCAATTAGGTAAGAATAATTTTATAAATAAAATGAAATTTTTTTAGTCCCACATTTTCAGAATGAAAGGAAAAAAAAATGCATTGATAAATACTTACAAAGAGAAAAAGACAAATGAAATTTGCAGGGAAACTTCTCCTAACACTCTCGCAACATGCCAATGTAATGATCAAAATAAATGTAAGTACCCTGAAAATATAGAAATGATAATACATAAAAAAATCATTCTAAGTTAATAATTTTGAATTTTTCTATTATCTTTTTAATTACATGAATATCAAATAAATGGATCTTGCATCTTCCCTTTGGAAGTCACATTATCAATGAGGAAATTGTAAAGAAATTTGGTGTATATATTATACTGTCGACCAACTTGGCCTAATCAAAAAACGTTGAAAAGTGTTATTATTGTTATCCAACATGTACAAAAACAAAATTTTGTACATACTCCTTCTGTATCAGCATGTCAACAAATAACTAATTGAGAATTAAAAGAATTAAATAACATATTTTAAAAAGTAACATGTACACTTGAAATAAACAAAAGATATTATAACAACCAAATTATTCAAAACAGCCAAAATGTTATAACTGCATTCAAAATCACAAAAAAATGTATCTTCTCTATATAGACTACACTAAATAAGTTCACATAAGTATGAATCTAAATGCCACTGTGCAGATTCCATAACATTTCTTGTTCTGCTGCTTTGCTAAACTAAACTTTTTTTCAGGTACTTACAAACTAGACTGAAGTTACTCCATTGGCAGAAAATAAATTCACAAATTTAATCATTTTCCTCCACAAAATCATGGAAGAGTAATATTACAAATTATATAAACTAAGTTATTATTTTTGTGCATGTGCAATTAAGAACATTGTATTTTAACAAACGTAGGAAAAGCCTATAAAAGATTTTTGAGTATGGGCAAGCAAAAATGTTGTGTTTATACATGCAGGGGAACAGATTTTCACTAGTGGCTGCATATTGCAGATTTTGCTAATGCTTTTAATACAATAAAAAATTGGTTTAGTGTATAACACATATGTACCAGAAATTTTTATAAATTTTTGCACAGATATCAAAATGACTTTAAAACACTGATAAAGAGATAATTCAAAACTTCATGAAATAATTTAAAAATTAGTACCATTTTATTCAATTTAATATTTCAATTCTAAAAAAAATATTTCTTGAAACAATATTAATATGCACAGGTTTCAAATGCCTATTAATATTTCAATGTAAAGTATGTATTTATATATATATGCAATTTACTTACAATGCTATCCAGAACATTTCAGGATGCTGCATGGAATAAAGTTTGACTTTTGGCCTAAACAGAAAGTAAATATTTAGAATTAAAATAGTTTCTAAGCAAATTCGTTTTGCACAAAGAAAATTCTATATGTTAAAGGAAGTGTCTCACTCTGCCTTATATTTTAGTTTTTTCAAAAAAATTCTCAATTAATAATTAATATTTTTAATTTTGAAACGAACTTGAAATTTTAACACCCCCACATCATAGGGGGAGTGGGGCAGGATTCTAAGGGGCTCAAAGCCTGACTGATGCCAAGTTCATGCGTAACCTTTGTAAGATCTGGATAGAGGCCCAAAACCTGACTGCAGGGAAGCTGTAATATTCTACATTACGCCACTGAATTTCGAGATATTTATATTTAGAAGGAAAATGCCCACAAATTAAAAATATATAATATGAAACAATATAATTAACATTTAGAAGATTTCTAAGAATGAGGGCTGATTAAAAAGTAATGAAACTAATTTTTTCTGTGCACTCTTAAGCAATGAATCTTTTTAACAGAATACATCTTCAAAGATTGGAATTTATTGAAACTCTGGCCATAAGATGGCACTGCTATTGCATAAATCTGCTAAATGGATAATGTATAAAGAATACAAGGTTATTTATTGCCAATAAGTAAAATGGAAAACATGTTAGAACAGTATTAAGCAATAACATTTTGGATTCCATTCAAGAAATTGGCAATCGAAACATTTAAATATTGCAATAAGTTTTGACGATGTTATAGAGTTGTGTACAAAAGCATTTAAGCATTATAAACAGTTTAAGAACAGGAAGTATGATATGTTGACTGCTTCGTGTGAACGATAAACTTCACTATTGACTACAGAGATAACAATGAACACTGCTTGAGTGGTTCTGCTTAAGGATCATTGAATCACTTTAGGGCACTGGCGCATATTAAAAACTATGTGCCAGCCATAGTAAACTGTATAGAATGTATCGTATGAGTTGTCATTGGATTCCCAGACCAGAGAAAAATTTATATCATATGACAGTGTACAAGAAATTGAAAGAATGTTACAAGACCAAAGGGGTGATGAATTTTTTAATAATGATAACAGTCGAAGTATGGTTATGCCAATATAACCTCACAATCAAACGAATAAAATTCACAGTGCAAGTATCCTTTTCTTCTTCAACCCCAAAGTCCTAAAAACAGCACAAAAAAAAAAAAAAAGATAATTGTGCACTACTTTGTTTATATGCAGGAATTGTGTACACACACACTCAGGCTGTCAGCAGGAAAGGCCTTAAATGTGAGTGTCATTATGCTCAACTCCTGCAGAAATCACAAACCCATGTGAAGTGCAAACATTCACATTTGAAGCAGAATGAATTAAAGTTACACCAAAACAAAACTTTTTTGCACATTTTCTCCCAAGTGAAAAAATTAATGTCTATTTCCAGAACATAAGCCATTGTGTGATGACATTCCCCAGACAGTTATTCTTGCCTCAAAGCAGTGGAGGCAATTTTAGAAAGATTGTTTCCTAATGGTTTCATATTTGTCTTCAAAATCTGGTTCATTAATCTGGTTCTGTACAAGTATATTTCAGACAAAAGTGGTTACTTTAAAAAAAAAATAACTCATCAATCTGGATGATAGACAGTATATTTACTGAGTAATAATTTTTATCTCTTATCTTTTGATCAGCCTACATACATTATCACATAATGTTTCACAGGGAGTCATTTATATTGATGACAATCCAATTATAACAGAGTCCCAAAAGATATGAATCACTCACAGATAAATATTCCATTCCACAGATAACATATTTTACTACATAAATCCTTTTTCTGTAGTAGAAAACAAAAACAAAAAAAAAAAAAAATGCAGTAAAATACACTGAACAGCTGGAAAAAATCTACATTATGGTATTTTCTTAAAATAAAGAGTGTATCTATTTTTATAAACAACTATTCAGATATTTTTTAAATATATATATATACTAAATAATATATAATATATATATAACAAATATGTTGATTTTTTTTAAAATTATGATATTTTTAAAACAATTATTTAAGTTAATGCAACTTTTTCTCTGTTTTCTTAATATTTAATTTTAATTCTTTAATTTTCTTAATATTAATTTTTTATAATGACGATTTTTTTACTCTCTATTGGTTTCTGTATAAATTCATAAAAAATCTCAATGCAGTACTGCAATATAAAAATTAATTTCCAATTTTTAAATCACTTTTACTTTAGTTTATGTACTTTTTTTTAAATTTGGTTACAAATAACTTACAAATATGATTTTTAAAACATCAGTGCATTAAAATTTAATAAAAAAATAAATAAAGGGGAACAAATTTTAAATTAATTTTTGAAAATCCTTTTCTTCTAAACTATTTTTGATATTTCATTGAAAAAATGCAGGCCGGTAATTATAATCAATTTAACAGGCTAACATGTGTATTTTTTCATTTAATTTTTGTCTGATATGCTTACATTAGACATTCTAATTACTTAATGAACTGGTGTACATATATTTCTATAAATTTTATTTACGTAATTTCGAAACTAACTCTAAATATGAAAAGGAAAAGTAATACTTACTCATACAAGAACAGGCAGATAAATCCTGTAGTTATAGCCAACTGTACCATTATTATGCTGTATACTTTTTTAATGAAAGCTGAAAAAAAATATGTAATCAATAAGACATATTTTTACAACAAAGTATTTCTTCAGTTTTATTCATATTTCTAACGAAGTAAACAAATTACAATTTTTATTGAATCAATGGGAGGAAAACATAAAAAGAAAAAAACATGATTAAAATCTAATTAAGGACTCCCAAAAAATGAAAAATTTGTACACCATCCTTAATCTATTTAAATAATTTTTTGGTTCCTTTAGTTTTTGATATGTATTCAATTACAACATTTTTGACATGCATTAAATTATGTTAAATAAATTAGGTTACTCTAATATACATCAACAACTTCTTCTAATTTTGAAATCATGTTTACTTTTGTTGATGAAGTACTTTTTCTATAGGGTTTTATCATCCTTATAATGAGATGATTGAATGTTAACGTCGCACTGTTCAGCTACATGAGGGCTTTTGGCGACGGACCACGTAGGAAACCATGGTCCGTGGCGGACGCACACCTGAGCTGGCACCCCTCTCTAACTACCACACCCAAACCTGGAGGGCGTTTTCAGCTCGACAGATTTAACTGATCCTCTCTAGGGGGTACTGGGAAACTGACAAGGCATCCATATCAATATACCATGCTACAGGACTAAATGGTGAACAAAGAAACATAAAAATGCCAAAGCAATATATTTTTATCAACACTATATCATTTCATGAAAAATACAAATGAAAATTAACCTAACAGAGGGATAAATTCAAAGACAAATTAAGCTTAAAAATGTTGGCAAAAAAAATATTAAGGGAAAAAAAGGATTTCTGATACAAGTCCATAGTATATGCGTACCCAAATAATACAAAAATACCAAACATATAACTGAAATATTTTCATTAAAATTTTGTGTTAAGAAGTTGTGGTTTGCATTTAAAAGAAAGAGTTTTAAAAAAAATTTTCAAAAAGGTTTTTAAAAAAAATAAAAACCCCTTTTTTTTCGCCTTCTGTTTTTTTCATTCTTTAAAAATTCCCTCTTCATTTTTAAACAAAATAAAGTTTGCTTTCCCGGTTTTACCATTGGCCCCCCAAAAAACTTCAAAAACAGAAAAAATAATGCAAACCAAACTTATTGGATTTTACTCACACTGCAATGTACTCATCACCAAATTTCACAGCCACTTAATGAGAGAGAAGATGTTTTTGTGTGGTGTGTGCAGGGATGGAGGGTGAAACTAGCTTAGACTTAGCTTAAAATTGGCTCATACACATGATACTCCAAGGGTATTTTAAAGAAGCCTCCTTTCTACAAAACATGTGAAACCACCTCTCTTTCATTTCATACCCTTCTTAAATGCAGTTTGCAAAGCTGGTGTTTTCTATATTTCATTCATTTCCAAAAAGGAAATCTTTTTATGTTAAGCAATTTTCATTTTGTGTTAAAAGAACAAAAATGTATGAAAATAGATAGTAATTTGTCTGGACCAATGTATTATTTTGTGTAAACAGATATTTTGTCTTAAGCATTTCTATGTTAAATGTATTTCATTGTATAGTAATGGTGATGATACATTCATTATCATTAGAGAAAGTAACTAGATAAAAATTCAAGAAAGATAGAAAACATTTTATTTGAAGACCTCCATATAACTATCCAATTAAAATACATGACATGATTACTTACATAAAAATGCTATTCATGGAACATTCTAACACAGTCTGACCATTGTCCCTTCAAATTAGAAAGCATACTTTTGTCATTTAAAAAATTGCTTTTATATTCTACTTGTAATCTCTAAAGAGTGTGATATAGTCTTTTATGCTATGAAACTATCCTGATTTTTAAAATATTTTTTGCACTTTCTGAAATAATGAAACATTCTATATTTTTGGAGTATAATTACAGGAAAAAAAAAAAAACAGAAAACATTACAATCTAACTTATTCTGTAAAAAGCCATCTTTAAATAATGTTTCATTAATTACAGAACAGAAAAAATTAATCAGAAGAATCAACAGAATGGAAACAATAATGTATAGATGACAAAAATTTATAAAAAGTATTTTTAAAGAGAAAACTTGAACTTTAATTTGTGATTCAAGCAAAATACACAACTATGAGAAAATTTCAGAAAAATTACTATTAGGTATACAAAGTGGAAAATTTTGAAATAAATTACTGTCACTTCAATCATTTATTTCTTACATTATCGATAAAGGAGTTTTAAGTGGAAGAGGTATAGTGATGAATAATGTAATAAAATTTAAGAAACAACTAATGCATCATACCAAGTTTCCACTTCTTACAAATTCATTAAATTTCAACAATTATATTTAAAAGTAAAATGTTTAATTTCATTTTGCACATAAGAGTCTTTCAATAATGCACATTATTGATAATTCAATCTTTACTATTAGTTAGAATGAAAAAAAAAATTAAGATACAAAGTTGTACAATAATACCCTTTTGTTATATAATATTCCAAAATTTATATAGTTGCTATGAAATTTTTAAAAGCTTAATAAAAATGTAATCTTACCATGACGTATGCTTTTCTCAGAAAAGGAGTCTTCAAATCCTCCAAAATTTGTATCAGAGCCGTAAACTGACATCTTTTCTTATTCTGAGAAATTATAAAAACATATATTAGCATAAGTTATCAAAAGAAAAACTATAGGATTTATTATTATGCTATTTAGATGTAAATATATAATTTTCAATGCAATGATTAACAGAGGAAATCTCTTGAAATATCTTTAAAATGACATAAGAATAAATTTTTTTGAAAAAAATAAAATAAATTTCACAAACATACTACAACAGACAATTTTTTTCCCCCTTTTTTCTGGTTTTTCCCAAAAAAAAGGTTTACTAAAAAAATTTGGAAACAATGATAAAAATTAAAAAAGGTAGTAGTGCTTGGTTCCTTTTGAATACTACCGATATTTATGTACATTCAGGAATTACTTTCAAGCAGGAATTTCATACTGAAAATATTAATATTTTTAATACAATTTAAAAAGGGAACCCCAAAACTTTTAAAAAAGATGAATCTTACAAGCATGGTTCATATCATTTTAATTCGGGGAAAATGAACTTGAAAATCACAATTATTTAGAATAAATAATATAAATAATTATAAGTTAAAAGCAAGTAAGAAAAATTTAAAAAATAAATCGCCTTTTTTTTACTAACAAACAATTTTAAAGATTGATCAATTTACATTAAAAAGGGCCGGGTTTTTAAATTTTTTTCCCTGACATTATTCCGATTGGGGTTAAAATTTTTTTAAAAAACCAAGAACACACCCTTTTAATATTATGCCTTTATATGATCGACAATTCAATATCCCGAAGGGTTTAAAAAACGGTTTGTAAATTTTGACAGCTCAAGTCTGAAAATTTTGCGTCACGTTACAAAATCCGCTAGCCCGGGTTTTAAAACAAATGTCAGCGCATGCGCCTTACATATAAACAGAAAATTTTAGTTTCGATTTCGAATCGAGTGAATAAAAAGAATGTAATAATCACTTTTTTCCCCCGGAATTTTTTTAATTTTTCAATTGGGAAAATAGTTTTTTTGATTTTAGGAATTTTCCCCAAATTTTTTGCGTGTAAAGGCATTTTTTTCATTTATTAAGTTTTTGTCATGTTTTATTTCGCTTTCCTTTCTTTAAATTTTAAATTTTGATTTTCCATTCCGGGTTTCCCGGGAAGTTTTTGTCTTTTTAAGAAACTTTCACATTTGCACTCGACTCTTTTTTAAATAAAAATCTAACTAAAAAAGGAGGGGGGGCACGACTAAGGAAATTCATTTGGGATGGGACTTGTGTTGGGGTATTTTGGGTTGTTTCCCCCTCAATGTAATTCCGCCCGAAGGGCCCCAGTCAATTCGGGTGAAAATGGCCTTAAACTCATGTTTGCTTTTATCTTAAATTTTAAATTTTTTCCCAAATGAGTTCAAGGCTTTTTAAAGTAAATCGTCTGTTTTTCTATCCCACGAGATGGGGGTTTGTTTCCCGTGCGGGGATAAACCCTTTTTTTTAAATTTTTAATTTTTTTTTAAAATAAAAAAAATTTATTTATAAAAGGTTTATTAAATTTTTAAAAGGGAAATTTTTTAATTATCTTGTATTTTTAAAAGAAAAAAAAATTATTTTGTGATTATATAAAATTATTTAAATTTTATAAATATACATATTAAAAAAAAATATTTTTTAAAAAAATATATTAAAAAATAAAAAATGATTTTTTACAATAGTTAGTTATAAATAGTTTTTAATGTAAAAATAAATATACTATAAATAAAATATTATATAAATAAAAAATTTTTTTAAAAAATATATTTTTTTTAAAATTTAAATTATTTTATAATTAATATAAAAAAATGTTTTTATATATATTTTTTAAAATTTAATTTTTTTTAAAATTTTTTTAATTAAAATTTTTAAAGGGGCCTTTTAAAACCCAAATTTTTTAAATTTCAAAATTTTAAATTTAAAAAAATTTTAATAAATTTTTTTTAAAAAATTTTTCTATAAAAAAATTAACAATAATTTCAATAAATAAATTTAATAATTTCAATAAAAAATTATGTAATTTCAAAAAAAAAAAATTATTTTAATAATAAAATTAAAAATATTTCTTTTTACTAATGCTTAGTAAAAATTTAAATTTAAATTTAAATAATAAATAGAAATTTTTTTTAAGTTAATTTTTTTTAAAAATAAATATATAATTGACAAATTTTTTAATTTTTTTAATAATTTTTTAAAAATTTTTAAATTTTTTTTAATTAAAAAATTTTAATTTTAAATAAAAAATTTAAGTTATAAATTTTTTTTTTTTTTATTTTTATAAAATACAAAAAAATTTTAAAAAAAATCATTTAATATTTAAAAACCTTTTTCCATAAATAAATTTATTTTTTAAAAAAAGGGTTAAATGAATTGAAAAAAAAAAAATTTGATCACGCGTGGAATCGAACCCCCCACCTCCGCAAAAAACGGGCGGTTTTCCAATCAATTTCGAACTCATTGCGGAAAATTAAAAAATTTTAAATTTAAAAATGGGGTGAATTTTGAAAGGGTGGTTTCTCCGGGAAATTTACCCCAATTGGGGGGGGTTTCATTGAGGGGGGAACACTTTTAAAAGGGGACTTCTATTACAAGTTGAATTTCCCCAAAAAAACCTTAGTCGTGCCCTCCCTTTTAAAAAAATAATTTTGACTTTTTTACACCCAAAAAAATAACCCCAAACTGGGAAAAAGCTACCTTGGTTTTTTTAAATTTTTGTTTTAAAAATTTAAATTTATTGGGAAAACAAAAGAAATTTTAAATTTTTGATATTTTTTTTGCGATTATAAAAAAAAAAAAAAGAGTTTTAACAATGAGAATTTTAAAAATTTTTACTTTTTTCTTTTGTTATTTTCAAAAATTTTTTTTTTTAAAAAAAGTTTGAACTTGATTTGAAATTGGGTGTTTTCCAAATTTGTTTTTTTTCTTAAAAATTTTAAAAATTCTTTTCTGTTAATGAATGCAATGTTAACATTTGTAAATGAATATAGAGTAGTTTATCTTGTGCTAATTTAAAAACGTATTTTGATAAATCAAATTGGTTTTAATTTAAATACCCTCTTGAATCCTTTTGGAAAATTTTTATCGTTTGGTATCAAAAAACATACGGAAAAGTTTTGGGTCTAAAAAAAATTAATTTAAAAATATATATATATATATATATATATATATATTTAATATTTAGTGTTATCTGAATTAAAAATGGGTATAAATTTTTTTAAAAATATTTTTTACCAAATTAAAAATTTTAAAAACAATTTTTTGGCGAAACAAAAAAGAAAATTTTCAAAATTTCTTTCATCAATGAAAAAATGCTTCCAAAAAAATTTTTGCTAAATAAGCTATAAGGGGGTTTTCAGAGCCCGAACTAGGATTTTTTGGAAAAAATTTTACCTAGTGGTTTATAAGGTTTTCCAATTTTGTGGTCGGCATATCGCGGGCTCGGGGCTTGGGGGTTCCACCCGAAGACCCCTTTTGTTGGGACTGATGTACTTTAAATTTGTTGTGGCCCTGAGGCCTTTTCAACCATATTTTTGGGAATTTTTTCGTCCAATTTTTTGGCCCAATCCCTGAGGGGGAAAAGGGTTTTCCGTAAACAAACGGCACCTTTTTGAACGTCACCGCGCTTTATCTCCCCATTGAAAATTTCTCGCCGGTTTTTTTCGCTTGGGGAAAATGGGCCTCCCAAAAATTTTTTCTTTTTATTTCGCTTGCCCAATTGTTGATGGTTTAAACTTTTAAAAAAGGGCCCCATTCTATTTAAAAATTAAATTTTACGCCTTAAAGGTTTTAAAAATTTAAAATGGTATGCCCAAAATCTGGTTTTAACAAAACCGGAGCCGCCATCTTGAAAGACGTAGGGCGCCGAAGAACCCCCTGGCTGGAACAAACAAATTTTTTTTGGGAAAAACTTTTTTAGCTCGCTAAAAAAAATTGTTCTAAAAAGGTTCTATTTGGGAACTGGTAAAAATTTCACAATTTAATTTAAAAAATTCTTGAAACTGTACGTGTTACGGCCGGGGTTTTCCCCCTTGTGCTAGTGGGGTGGTTTGGAAAAGGTGCCCGGGTGAGATATCGCCTTCGTCAATTGGGGGAAGGGTTTTAAAAAAATGAGCTCCCTCCACCAATAACCTTTGCTTCCCCTTTTTTTTGCGACTTTTTTTTGGGGAAATCTCATTTGAACCAACAATAAATATTTGGGAAAACCAAATTTTTTAGAGTTTTTATCTCGAAATAATAACCGGTGATTTATGTTAAAAGTTTTCCTTTCCGTTTTTGAAAGGTGAATCCCCTTTTAAAAATTTCATATTTCAAAATTTTTAATTCGGACTTAAGGGCAAAAAATATAAAAAAAAACTATCAATTTTTTTTTAAAAAGTATGGGGCAATCCCTTTTTCGATCATATTTTAAAAAATTTTTAAAATTTCCCAAGTTTTTAAAATTTTTTTTGGAAAAAATGGACCTAAAGATAAAAATTACGTAGAAAACTAATATAAATTTTTAAAAAAAAGGGAATTTAAAAAAAAAATGTTTTTTTTTTTCCCCCCCCATTTAATTAAAGGGGGGAAATATTTTTAAAAATAGATGGAGAAGAATTAATTTTTTTGAGGGGCTTTGATTTCCCCTTAAAATTTTTAAAAAACATCCCCTTTTATTAAACCAGTTATCTAATATCATTTCACGTTTGGAACTTCCGAAAGGCAAATTAAACCCATTTGCAACCTTTTTTTTAAAGGGAATAGAAATTTTTTTTGTGGTTTTAAATTTTTTGGGGCAAAAAAAAAAAGGGGGACAGTTAAGAAGAAAAATTAAATTAATACTACTTAAATGGGAAAAAATGGGTAAAAATTGACAAAAAATAACATAAACGGGGCCCGCTCTGTACAAATAATGAATGAACAAATTCTCAATTTTTCAATTTCGATGTATTATTTTACTATTCCTTTTAGAAATGACCTTCAAGATAAGAAATATTTTAATTTCTACAAAAACTTGAGCATTCTGTCTTAGTTATTACATGAAATTGCTTAAAAAAAAAAATAAATAAAAACAGTGGTTATATTCTAATAAAGAGCTGTAAATTTTGTACTAAAACAGTGATTGATAAATCTGAAGGTTAAAACACTTCTACTGTTATACAAAACATACACACAAAATTTCAGCAAAATAGTTTAAAAACTTTTTGAACAATCGATGTCCTTGTTTGAGCTTTTCGAAAAAAAAAGAAAGAAAAAGAAAAACACACATTTCGAGTAAAACGCATTTTAAAGTTTGACATCTTATGTAAAGTTATTGTAAAGTTATGACATTTGCTTTTAATAAAACACTTGTAGTTTGAGTTCCAGTAAATGGAAAATAAACAACTTGGTATTTTTATAAAGCTAATAAGATGGCATATAAAATAAAATCATAAAAATAAAATTGTCAATTTTTTTAAAAATCTCATGATTTTAGGGTAGTCGGATACCTTAAAGGCGGAGTCTGAACAAATGATTTCGTGTCTAGATGCAATAATTAAATTTCTACAAGATGAAATTTAGTCAGAAGAAATGTAGCAGAAAAAATATTCTCAAAGCTTAAGTATTTGTTGCTAGTAAAAATATCCCTTCGGAGTCTGAACTGTTTCCTTTTGAATCGATTCATATTTGTTCATTGGGTTCCAAGAATCATGAAATGCACTATTGTAAGAAGATATTATATATCCGGTTAGATGCACTGGCGTAGCTAGTACTGAGTGGATCCTTTATCAAAATTCCTTAAGGGCCTTTTTCAAAAAAGTAAATAAAAATGATCCCCTGTAGCTTGGGGGACCCGTATCATTGATACGGCGGTAACTACGCCCTTGGTTAGATGAAGAATTTCTGTTGTAAAAATGGTTATAGATACTTGATTGAAGGGCACATTGCTAAGTAATGTTACGTGCCAAAATGTTGAGTATCAGATTTTCTCAAAGAAATATTGAAAGTTTATGTTTTCTAAACTTGGATGTAAAAAATATACGTAGACTGTTCAGTAAGTAATAAGACTAATTTTACTGCCGCGAAACCACTCATCGGAAGGTTAATTTCTGTGGCATAAGAAAAGTTTGTTGTCTGTATTAACAAAAGCTACCGATAGATGGCGTGTACAGACTCATGTTCTTAAGTATCGAGTGATCGAACGGAAGCGTGTTTGCGGGCGCCTACGAGACGCGGCAAGTTGTCGAAATGGAAACAAAAATCTGCAAAAATCAGCATCAGAGACATTTGATATGATACGATATGATTAAAGACTGGAACAAGAAGGCGACGATATCTTAAGACACTTCATCACAGCAGACGAAGCTTGGTTGTATCACTATGATCCAACCATAAAGCAACAAAGCAGTCCATCTTCACAAACATCCATCTTCACATACTCCCAAGAAAGCAAAAACTATAATATCGGCTGGTAAAGTTATGACCATAATTTTTTTGATTATGTAGGAATTGTGTATCAACACTCTGTTGAATCCAGTACTACCTTAAACTGCTCGTACTACGTGAATGTCCTGCGAACAATGGTACAGCACGTTAAAAGGAAACGTCCATTGCTCCGAAATGGCTTCCTATTGCATCATGACTACGCCCGATCACATATTGCTCGTTGTGTACAGGATGTTTCGCAGCAGAACAACGTAGATATTTTACCAGACCCACCATACGGTCCTGATCTCACTTCATGCAATTTCTGGCTGTTTCCTTAACTTAAAAATCATTACGAGGCAAACGTTTTGCAAGCAACAAAGCATGTGTAAAGGCTGTGGAGGTAGCTTTGAAGAAGCTCTCACAAAACAGACTTTTATATGTTTTTAAGAAGTGGACAGAACTTTGAGATAAATGCATTACGTGCCACGGAAGTTATTTTAAAAAACACCATGTAAATGATGATGATTAAAGGTATTCTGTTTTTATTTTTATAATTTAAGCCTTATTACTTATTGAACAGCCCTCGTAAAAATTAAATGTTCAAAGAATGAAAATGACGCGAAAGCAAAAACAATTGATTCTTTGCTTTCCGTGATACAAATTAAATTTTTCTTCAAACCCTGATTGTAAATGTTCAGGATAAAAAATTAAAGACGTAAAACTAGATTAATTATCAAATTATAGATCCTGCACCAATATAAGAAATAATTTGAATCAATCATTATCTTTATATTCTTAAAATATAGACATGAAAATTTCGTATAGAAATAATTAAACCGAGCTTACTTTTTTTTCTTCCGAGAAAATCTGTTGATGAAACTATTGAATGAGTCCACGGAGAGAGAAAAGAAGAGGCCATACGACATGGCAAACACTATAACATATACATAAACATAACATTAATACATTGATATTAAAATTAAGTTTTACATTGACACTAAAATTAAGTTTTACATTAAGTACTTTTTTATCCTCTATCCTCATTAGAAAATTATTTTCTCTTCTCGTGTTTTCATTTATCAAAAGCAAACCAGAATCAAAACTCTTGCTGGGACGAAGTTAATGTGTAGCGTACTTCTTATATACATGGTTCTCCATTCAGTTTCTGTGCTCTGTTTTTAAGATCAATCTTGATTGATATAGGAATACAAAGATCTTATGTTTTAAGATCTACCGCAGGAGAATCAGACTCTGACTTCACACAAAATGAAGGAAGAATTCAGTTATTCCTCAATTAAAGGAACGAAAATTAAAATTATGCGCGTGAATGTGTTGCAAAACTTATTTGAGTATAGCCCCAACACTATTCTTGTACATTAGTTATTTTAGATCACGATGTTCCTAGTAATGATATTCCTGACAAAAAGTGTACAGCTCTTGGAAAACGGAAATTGAAAAATAATAATGTGCATTTAACTGATACCCAAGAGAATGTATGTCCTATTGAAATAACTTTAAGAGAGGTGTAACGACTTCGCTTTGTGCGAACCCCCACCCTTCCATTCACGCCAAATTTTATAGCTCAGAGCAGGTGGCTAGGAGACGGAGCACGTGGCCGTGGGGCCATTGTTTATTGTTTGGCCTTGGAGCCGCGACGACACTCGGACTGAAAGTCATAATGGACATACGAGTGCCCACCGGGCTACAATAGACGAAGCCTGTCTAACGGAGAACACTGTTGCCTAGGCAGATGGCAAGAGAATAGATTTAAAAAACAAAGGCGGTGTGATGGACAAGTGACCAGATGTTGGATGAGAAATCTGGCGCCAGAGACTGTTATTGTGAGTTCCACACGAATAGGACACTAATGAGGGCGAGGGCTGTGGGCAGACTTTTGTGGCCTGCCAATGATAAGCGACGAGGGGCGTGTAGTAGATCCATCCCTGGTATTTAAAAGGGTCTTTTTTAGCAGAAAAAGAAAAAAAAGACAGAGACCAGAAGAGGTTAGAGAATAAGGGGAGGAGACTAGAGAGCATAGGAGACTAGGGAGATGAAATATGGAGATCAGAAAGGAGATCATGAGACCGAGATGAAATGGAGAGCGCAGAGACTTTACCTTATTGCCTCAATGATAATTAAAATTTGTAGAGAAAATAAATTTTTCTTTTATTTCTACATTTGGCGCTGTGACGTTATTATCACGCTACCAGTCCACTACGTCACAGAAGGTTCCGGTAGGATGTTATTCACTGGCAGATGAGAAGAACTGAAAATAAACATAGAAACTAAACTAGGATGGACCCACAACCCGAACATGCGGACAAAGTAAATATAGCTAAAATTTCATGCTATCTGGGGAAGATTTACTTATTTCTTCGTTGTAAATCTTAGTATTACTAGGCATTCTAGATCCTGTTGAACAGAATTCTGAGGAAATATCAAAAATAGTTGCTATGGTTTATTTCGAAGGAATAATTTATCAAAGAGAAAATGGAGGATATAATGTCATTGTAGTGTCTGGCTACTGTTGGCGGTAGATTATTGGACTATTTGGCGCCATCCTCCTCCCCAACAAAGGTTGTAGCTATTTTTGTGGGAGAAGGTGGTTGGCCTTCGAACTAGGCTGACATATGCATGTATTTAATAAAAATCAATGAAAAAAAAAGCGTTTGCAAGAATTTTCAAGTTTTTGAAAAACAAAACATTTATTTTCTTGGAAAATAATTTGAAATTTTTCTTTGCATTGTCCTTTTTAGTATTAAATTGTCCACAAATTCTTCAATGTCGTCCATTTTGTTATTTATTTCACCAATTGAATGTGCGTCGAAATGACTGTGCATACTTTATTTCACGATGTTCCTTATTTCGGATGTTTTTGTGTGGCGTTTGTAGGGTGGAGGGTGAAAGTAGCTTAGATAAATAAAACTGTAACGAATCACTGTCTATTCCTAGGGTATTCCAAAGTCAAGTTAGCCTCCTTTCTGCGAAACAACATGTAAAAACACCTCTCTTTAATTTCACATCCTTTTTAAATCTCGCCTGCGCGGCTCATGTTTTCCTCAGTTTGCTCATTCCCAAATAGAACATCTTTTCGTGTAAAGAGAAAAAATGCATGAAAATACATAGTAGTTTTTTGGGACCGTTATTGTATTATTTCGTGTTAACCGATATTTCGTCTTAAGCATTTTCACGTTAAACGAATTTCAATGTATATAATCATCAGCAAATTTCTCTTCTCTACCTGTATAATCTGAGCTATATTATCTGACAGTAAATCAACCAGGTAAGCCACGTAAAACCTTTTAACAGTATTTGCTCTTTGAATCTAACGTTCAAACAAAGTAATAAAGGCTATTACTTGTAAGATCAAATATTTGTGCATTTTAAGCTTTGAATATCCAATCTAGGTTTCACAATTAATTTTTTTAGGTTTACATTATGATAACTCCTCTTTCGTATATTTTGTAATTTAGGTTTCTTTAATTTTAACTTTATTTCATCTTTACATCTCCTTTCCTCTAATTCAGGGGTACTCAACCTTTTTTTCTGCTGGGCCGCATACATATGTCAGTTATTTCACGCGGAACGCGAGGATAATTGGGGGAGGGGGAGAAATGCTTTAAGGCAGTGCTCACAACCCCAGTCCATAGTTCCGGTACCGGTCCGTACAAAACAACAAATTAATTTTCTTTTATTTACTGTGGTATATTTTCTTAGGTTTGAGCTGCACTAAAGCAAAATCACTTAATATTCCTTGTTATATATATATATATATATATATATATATATATATATATATATATATATATATATAATCCCTTTATATTAATTTTTTGGTATAGCTATGTTTTATTCAGAAGTCACACGATTAAATACAATTAAATTAAAATTATTAAATCAAAACAGTCTAAAATATAAACAATCAACATCCTCCCCCTTAGCGGGCCGTGGTAAAATTAACAAACGTTGACCGGTCCGCGGCGATAAAAAGGTTGCGGAGCACTGCTTTAAGGTATCCGAATACGTTCGGAACCGTGATTTTAAAAAAGCGCATAAATGGATAATTTTCATGATATTTAGTGTCACTTTGGTTATAATGTATGTATAAAATTGTTTTTAAGGACATTATATATATATATATATGACAAAAAAAATTATTTAAATACAATATTTCGGCAAAAAAGTAACTTAGAATAACCTTTTTTCAAAATGTTCTCCTTTTGTGAAAAATGCTTCTATTATAATAACATTTTGCCTGTATATAGCTCGAACCTCTTATGACAAGAGGCTCAACTATGATTTTTTGAAAATTCACATTATTTTTCAGGTTACAACCCATTGAAATAATTATCAAAGCGTTTTTTTCTTCTTATAAATTTCCCTCTATTTATTAAGTAGAAACATGGATAAAGCCCACTTCCTAAAAGTTATATATATTTCGAAAATTCTAGTTGAGCCTGTGTAAAGAGGTCACGAGCTATAGACAGGCAAAAATATTATTATAATGAAGCATTTTTCACAAAAAAGGAGAATATTTTGAAAATGGGGCCATTCCTAAATAATTTCAAAGATTTTTTGTCCATCATTGTACTTATATCAATACTTTTATTCCGTAAATACTTTATTCCTTCAAAACAAATTTTACATCGCACATTTCTAAATCTCAAGTGACACTTCAAAAAAATCCATCATGAAATCGCTATCCATTTATACGCTTTTTGCAAAATCACGGTTCGAACGTAGTCGGACCACCTTAAAAGACCCCTGATAATATTAGAAATTTAAAATGTGGAAAATTGATCAAAATATTATAACTTCTCTCTGCTTTGCTTTTTTTAATTATTATTTTTTCTATTTTTTTATGTTTGTCTCTTACACTAAATTAGAAGCATTTAAGAAACACTTCTTCACAATTTCTACATCATTAAACGGTTTTATATGATTACCCCAATAATATAATAAACTTCATAGGATGTCTTTTTTACCGTAGTGATATTACCACTGACAAAACACTTTGTTGCTGTTGCAAAGATTATTCAAGAAAGCCTATTTATAACCTCTTGAAAGAAATCTTCGAGGAAAAGTGTCATTGAATGATTCCTGTTTATTGGTATTTTTTTAAATACAGCACTTTCGTGACAAATCAAATAATTACTGATCCAATCGTCTTGAAACAATATATTTTCTTTAAATATTGTTTGCTTGCAAGATATGAAAGACAGTTAAAAATTAGTTGCGTGGCGTGCGTGCAATAGTGAAAAGCAGGATCGGCACGCTGCCCTGGGTTTCCCCAGAGATGTCCTCGATGATCGTCAGGACACTGTTGGAAGCGGGATTCTTTGCTAAACACTATAGGTCCCCAGTCAGCATGATTCCAATCTGATGGAGCTAAGCATCACTGTTATCTGGCTTGACAATGTGCAGGCGTAAATGGCAGGCGGCGTAGCGGTCGGTACGAGCGTAAATTTCGCTCTATCAGCCGTCTATGAATGGTCATGGTGGACACTCGTGTGCGTGTTGTATGTCTGATGGTTGATAACGATGAATAAGACACTGTGACACCTGATATGACAATCAATCTGTATTCCCGTTCTGCTGTGGCCCTAGGTTGACCGTTACCATCATGACTATGAAATCTGCCATTTTCTTCCCATTCTTGCCAGCACCTTCTGATAGCCGCATCACTTCGATCCATATGACAAGCGATTCTCCAATTTACCCAATATGCCTCTTTCAGTTCAATGATACGACCTCTTTCAAACTCTGACAGTTGCTCGTAATGAGCTCGAATCCCTCGGCGATGCATTTTTTCAGTCATTGAAAGGTATCCAAAATCGCAATGCAACGGAAATTTTGACCATCAAACTGAGAATCGCTTCTTTTAGACACCTGCTGAATGTGCAGTTCCGATGAGCTGTAGCTGCCGCTATTCATTCATTGGACACTTTATTTTAATCAATTGCATGTTCGGTACAAATGTCTTTGCATGCGAAATTTCATTACAATCTGGCTACTCCTTCTGGTGTGTCGTTTTTTTTGTTATAGAGTGTACAATGACCGTGACTTAACAAAGAATAAAGATGCCTGAAAGTAAAAGATAGTAAAGCGATAAGCGATGAAATAGTTGATAATTAACAAGTTGAAAACTATTCATTCAATAATGTATACTCTGTACTGTGATTGCAAACGATTTTATTAATTTACTGTACTAATTTACAAAAGAGTGGGTGGTCCGGGATGTTGTAAGGTAAGAAATGAACAGGAGTGGCCAAACCACGCCACTATCATTTCCTTATGGATGCTCGTTGCCGGCCCAGTGTATGGCGGGTCCATAGGTGGTGGATACTGGAAAGACTCTCTAAAGGGTAAAAATGGAAGAAAGAAAAACGAATAAGAGTTAAGGGAAAATCCCTCTCGAGAGGGAGATAGAGAACCAAAACTAGTAAGGTAAAAGCTGAAGGAGGGAAGTGTTCTGGAAATAGTGAGAGGGGGCGTAACAGTTTAAGGGCCTAGGCCGCAGGGGAGGTTAAAAACGGTCCTGTATTTATGATAATATTATTATTTCTATTATGTTATTATTAGTAGTTTATTTTGAATACAAATTCATAAATTTACCTCTAAAATGTCAATTCAAAGAAAATTGTTGGAAGAAATAAATAACATAAGTGAGCTATACTCTAAAACAGATGAGCATTTTGAAAATGAGAATGGTATACATCAGTGGATCTTAAACTGTGGTCCGTGGACCTCTGGGGTCTGCGGCACCTTTCTAGGGATTTGCGAAGGTCTCGCATTTAACCCTTTCGCGGGCAGTGGCTAATAGGTCTAGGCACATAATAAAAAAAATTTCTCCAAGCGGGTGATGGATATTTAGTCTATCCAAATGCGTTAATTGAAGCTAAAATGCAAAAAATCAATACAGATGACAGGACGATACCTTTTTTGCATTTCGTGTTCTCTGATGGGTAGTTAAAAGCTTTTTTTCTCGATGTAAATCTAGAAATTGTATTTTGATTACTATAAATAAAATTTTTGATTTTTGAAAAAAATTTCGGAACAATTTATTTTTTTTCTCTCATATGAATGAAATAATCAAATGTGCAATTAAAAAAAAGTTTTATTTAGGTTTTTGGAAAGCTTTTATATATGGATAGAGGCAGTAGCGCACACAGGAATTTTTCAAGGGGGGTTCCGGGGTCGAAAGTTCACCATTCTTGTATCATGCTCCTTTTGATTTCGTCGATTTTCGGGAACAAAATACAGTAAAAAACTAATTATTGAATATATAATTAGCATTAATTAATAAAATTAATCATTAATAACAAATACTTAATTAAATTTTACGTACTATATACTTAGAATTATAGTCAATCGGGAAAAAAAAATCAAATGTTTTTGGGGTCCGGACCCCAGGACCCCTGTATGCGCCACTGGATAGAGGTTCTATCCACTGCTCACCTAAAACAGAAAAATGGCCTAGAAATTTTCGCTTTTCCTCCACTCGAGAGAGAGAGAGAAGACTCAGAATCATGGGAGAATGTTGGGGGTCGGAAATATAAACAAATTTTGCTTACAATATGTGGTACAAGATTCTCGGTTTCGAAAATCTTTCATTGCAGCTTTTCTGCTGGGAGAAATTATAGACTGCATATTATGAAATTCCACAGAAAATAGTTCATCAAATTTGTGAAATAACTAATTTAAATTCTCAAAAGTATTACTTTATTTCTAACCTTTTATACTAAAATGAAATAAAATATAAAATGTGGATATATACTAATTTCAATGTATATTCTAAGTATTCTGTATATATATTTTTAGTAAGTATTCTATGCTGTACAATTATTCTATTATTTAATTACACTTATACTTTGTATTTAATTAATTGAAATAGTTATTACATAAATGTTAATTTTTCATAAAAAAGTTTATTGTAATATGATTCATTATTTCTGTTCTGAAAAGTAAGTTAAATGTCTTAAGTGCGCGTCTAGCCACCACCCAGAAAGAAAAAAAAAACCCCTTGATCCGATATTTTTTTTTGTGACTAAATAATGTTTACAGAGCATGAGAACATTACATTTATCAAGTATTTTAGCAAAGAAAAGTGTATTTCAGCTTTGTGCCCGCTAAAGGGTTAATTTTAAGATTTTCCGCTTGCACAGACTCTGAAAAGCCTCAAGGAAAAATTGAAAGATGGCCATCGTAAACTAGATCATTAAATTGCTCCAATGAAAAAACTCTACTAGAACATGTATTCGATCAAGAATATTAAATCAAGGATTTTTTTTTAAATACTGTTTGTAACTCCATAGCCATTACTACAGCGTAATATTTTCCAAAAATAGTAGAAACATTTGTGCAAAAATTAAGAACTGGATTCATAACTTGCCAATAAGGTAATGATTGCATTTAAATCCCTCAGCTATGTGTTGGGAGTCAGGGAGGGGTGTTCAAAATCTCTTGGAAGTCCTCGAGGTCAGGTTGATACGTAAAGAAGGGCATTAGCTATCGAAAGTTTAATAGCCTCTGGTATACATGATCTATTAGACACAACTCTGATAATTTATAGACGGATAATGATGAACATTATAAATACGCACAGGAGACGAGAAAGAATGAGATTGTTCTCTAGTTCCGCAGACTAATGTGAAGAGAAACAGAACTGTCACAATTTTGAAACATTTAATTGACGGACTGTTTGACAAAAAATGCAAGAATGTTCTGAGCCTGGAAAATGCCCGCTTCCAACTATTCTCAGAGAAATAACGGGACCAACGGATATGCGAATTGCAGAATTATGAAGGGAAAAATAAGGAGTGCATTATATCGATAAATTGTAAGAACTGTGTTGACGAAAACACTTTACTTTAATTTGAATAACGTAAATTACTAAAAGAATATATAATTTTTCAATTTATATTCTTTTTAAAAATATATGCCTTAAGTCCAAAAAAAAGAGAGAGAGAGAGAGTTGTTTAAATATTGCATGTTAATTATTTTTTGTTTTATTGTCCATCATAATTTCTGCATTATTTATAACCAACTGGAAGGAAAAGAAACTATATATTGGAGTAGTTTATTTGAAAAGCGGTCATTTGACCGCCATCGGTAGGAATAGGGGTATACAGGGCTATTCATAATTCCCTCCAAAATTTCGGAGCCCTGTAGTAAAAAAATTAATACGAATACAGCAAAAAAGAACACATGAAAGAATATAGGAAAAATTCAAGTTTTATTTACATATTTTACAGGTGTTTAAAGTGTGAAATTGGTCGGCACTAGCAGTTTTGTCACCCCGGACGAAAATGGAAAATGCCACCCTCTCTCTCTATATATTATTTTAAACCTTAAAAAATTCAAAATAATTCGAAACTAAGGACATAAGTACTTGTTATTGTTTCAAACGAGTGAAATGAAAGAGAAGGAATCATCTATTTAAGCACACACACAGGCCAATTTCTTCGAAATATAGTCTACCAATGGTGGGGATCATAAGCGTTTGATTTAACATAGTAACTACACTCAAGACTAAAATAAAACATTTCCTGTCAGTGCCGGTTTAAGCTCATTTTGGACCCTGGGCTCAAAAGATCTACGGGCCCCCTTGGCACTGGCGAATCGAAATTTATAACAAGAAAATCTGGTTAAGTCCTGCTTATCCGGGCCCCTGGGCTCCCACCCAAAGGGCCCAGTGGGTAAACCGGCACTTCCTCTTGTGTCTCTCTATCTACCAAAACCTCTTATTACCCTTGTCCTCTTTTGGATAGCTGAAACTAGACATCGTAAGGGTGAAAAGAATTTCCGTTGTGACCTCACTCCGAGATGGGGAGTAAGTTACTAGAGAAAGATGCGTAAGCATATTAAATTTCATGCTTTAACATATACTCTAGCCTCGAACTCTTAAAATTTCAACACAAAAGAAAACTGTCATTAAATATACAGAGTACAAAATAAAAAAAAAATAAGATAACGTTAAATGAAATACCAAATTCACACCCTATAATATTTCAGAAAATATATCAAATTTTTTGTAACAAAAAGAAAATATTTTTCAAATCTGATCCAAATTCCGCCCTTAAAATTTGCCGCCTAGGGCAGGGGTCCGGTTTGTCCGGCCCTAGAGCCGCCCCTAATGCGAATCCATGGTGACACGGCATACATCAATGCATCATTGGGTCTTTTACATAAGACCCAAGTTTTCGTTTTCCCTTTGCCAAGTGATATAGCATAACTGAATGAAACGTGCTGTCAATAACGTTGGTAGTACCATGTTGACTAGAGTGAGGTAGGAAATGGACTATAGCAATGGTCTTCAAACTGTGTTCCACGGAACCCAGGAATTCCGCAAGGAATACCCAGGGGGTTCCACGGATCACAATAAAAAAAATCGAAAAGAAACTTAAATATTTATGCAAAATATTATTTCTGTGAAGTTTTTATTATTACAAGTATCTAAAAGTCATCCTATTCATTAAAACTAAAAATTTTATATATATATAATTAACTTTATTTTTCAACACTTTTAAAATTTTTGTTATAATACAATAAAAGAATATAGAAATATTTTTTTATCTTTATATATATATATATATATATGGTTCCTACTACATTGTGAATATTCTATTGTTTACTATCTTGGGTTCTACGAGATAATTATGTACTCGTTAATTAATACAGTGTCTTGCAAAACTGAATAATTTTCTTTAACGAAAATGCACCCTTTTGTAATTGTGGGGGAAAAACACCTATAATGAAGTAGGGGAAACAACTTATCAACAGATTCGATGTTTAAATCTAAATTTAAGCGAGAACAGCTCCTAAATTTTATTTTTGCAAGTTCATGAAAAATACACAGTATTCCTCACACGGCTATAAACATTTTAATGCCATTCAGAACATTGTGTTTAAGTGAAATATATTTCTCAACGTGAGTAGTTACAAAAACCAAGTATATAAAAACAAATCAAACGCAGAATATGAAATGCCACTGCAGATAATTTCAATAAACATTGATTTCGACAATTTCTGTGAAAAAAAACAAGCACATATCTCAGTTTCTAAATACACTCATGGACAAAAAAAAAATTAGCGCACCAAGAAAGAGTCGTCAAAATGAAACGAAATTTTACGTTCGTAATGACTACTTTGATATAAATGATTAGAAATCAAAGAAAAAGGATCATTTATTTCAGAGAAAAATGCAATAAAACGGAAGATTTAATACCCTGTTGAATCCCCTCTAGCATGAATGCACGAGACGATACGATCCAGCATTGAGGCATACAAGTTCTGTATGATGTCTTGAGACACTTCGTTCCATATTTGCTGTGACCTTGCTTCTAATTCATTCAAACTCGTGAGATGTCCAACTCGCCGTCTCAAATGATCCCAGGTAAGCTCAATTGGAGACAAATCTGGGGATCATGCAGGCCAAGGAAGGGTAGTAAAAGCGCGGACAGTCTTGTGACACCCTTACCGTGTGAGGCTGAGCATTGTCTTGTTGAAAAATGGTTCCTGAGAGCCATTGCATGAGTGGCAACACATGTGGTTGTAGGATGTCAGGGACATACCACCGGGCTGTCCATGGTGCCACGGATCAATACTAGGGGTGACCGTGTATTGTAGGCAATGGCAACCCATACCATCACACCAGCTGTTACAGCGGTGAGTCGCTGGTAAGCAAAGGCAGGATTGAGGTATTCACCACGGGGTCTCCACACACGAACACGATTGTCATCACTGCTGAGATTGAATCTGAATTCGACGCTAAAGACGACCTGGTTCCATTCCGCTGCAGTCCAGTTTCCTCGTGCGCGTCTCCACTCCAAACGGAGGCGTCGATGGGTGGGCGTTAAGGGCAGCACACGTAATGGGTGCCGCTGTCCCAAATGTCCTTCAGCCAGGCGACTTTGTATGATTCTAGAGGACACGGGGCCCTTAGTGAAGGTGCTACCTGTGCCTGGATGGCGGCCGATGAAGCAGTTGGCTGTACTCGTGCATTTTTTACGATGTGGTGATCTCCTCGACTGCTGATCTTTCGAGGGCTTCCTGAGTCTGATCTTCGTGTAAATGACATCTCTCGGATCCACTGGTTTCAACACCTCCTCACAACACAATCAGAGCGGCCTAATTGGCGAACTACTCGCCTAGCTGATCACCCAGCTTCCACCATGCCGATGATTCTCCCCCTCTCAAACTGCGATAGCTGCTCATATTGTCTTCTAAAACAGCGTAATGGCATGTCTACCTCAGCTCATGCTTTGTAAATGGTTCAGCACACTCACACAAGCTTTGGTTACCTGTTTTATAATCCACGGAGAAGGACGTTAAACGCCTTCTACCAGCTATACGCAATGCGTAATCACGCTGCATTTCTAATCCTTTGCATATCTCCCCGACATGTACCTTTATGCCAAGTTTCGTTAAGATCCCGCAATTATTTCTTGGTGCGCTAATTTTTTTGTCCATGAGTGTATAATGCACGGGTAGGTGACACTTGCATCACAAATTAATACCATTAACGAGCAAATTAGAAAACCAGATTAAATTTTTTATTAATAAATGCAATATTTCTTTACATAAAGTATTTATAAACATGTTGATCTACTTTAAATCTTACATTTTTAGATATATTCTTCTAAGTATGTGTATGGAATGGGGTTCCACGAAAACACTTTCAAGTTCTAGGGATTCCGTGAGTTGAAAAAGTTTGAAGACCACTGGGTTATAGGATTGATGTATGTCGTGTGTGTAGGGATTGCAATATCAGACCAAAAGTTCAATACCGGGGGTATTCGGTATTTTTTAGATCTTAATACCGGGATACCGGTTTTAATACCAGTATTAGAAATTTTAGAAAAAGCACGAAAATGCAGGTGTTTCTTTGTTTTATATTTGCCAGTTTTATTAGAGAGTGTGAATATCACAAAAAATAATTTGTAACTTATAAATTATAACAGTCAGTGGCGCACACAAGGGGGGGGGTCCTGGGGGTCCGGACCCCCAAAGCTATGATTTTTTCTGATTGATTATAATTCTAAGTATATAGTAAGTAAAATTTAATTAAGTATTTGTTATTAATGATTAATTTTTTTAATTAATGCTAATTATTTATTCAATAATTAGTTTTTTACTGTGTTTTGTTCCTGAAAATCCATAAAATCAAAAGGAACATGATACAAGATTGGTGAACTTTCGATCCCGGACCCCCCTTGAAAAATTCCTGTGTCCTCTACTGATAACAGTATATAAAGAACATACAAAAAAATAGTAAAGAAACATCTTATTTATTTAAGTCACAAAAAAAAGTGTAAATATCGCTATTCAGTCTGTGATACTAGTACAAATTTTTGAAATGTGATCTTAAAAAAAACAATGCACCAATTGCCCTGTTATTAAGCCTGGAACGTAATTTTGTGCAATAGTTTCATCTGAATTATCTTTTTTTCCAAAATAATCTAAAATCCCTGATGGCTTGGGCTAAGAAAGTGTGCTAAAATTTGTACCTTCATCACAATTAGATTCTTTCCTTTTTAACAATTTTGTATCATGTTTCGTTTTTAGACGTGTATGGAGTTCCCATTTGTACTTCCTCCATTCCTTTTAATAACACTAGAGCATTTTTTACATTGTGCAACTATATTCTTTTCATCATATAAATAATGAAACCAAACCGAAGTATTATCAACTGATTTTTTATGTTCTTTAAAGTTATTCTCATTCATTATTATGGGTTATTATTTATGAGTATATATATATATATATATATATATATATATATATATATATATATATATATATATATATATATATATAATTAATATAAAAAATATTTTGAATCCTTAAGGTATCCGACTACGTTCGCGGAACCGTGTTTTAAAAAAGCGCATAAATGGATAATTTTCACGATATTTGGTGTCACATAGATTAGAATACATGCATAAAATTGTTTCAAGAACATTTTGACAAAAAAAAATATTTAAATACAATATTTTGGCAAAAAATTAACTTAGAATAATCTTTTTTCAAAATGTTCTTTTGTGAAAAATGCTTCTATTATAATAATATTTTGTCTGTATATAGCTCAGAACTCTCTATAGAGGCTCAACTAGAATTTTTGAAATATATAACTTAGAAGTGGGTTTATTCATATTTTACGACAACAGAGGGGAGCAACTTTAAGAAAAAAACGCTAATAATTATTTCAATTGGTGGTAACTCTGAAAATAATGTGAATTTTTCAAAAATTCTAGTTGAGCCTCTGTAGAGAGGTCAGAGCTGTATACAGACAAAATATTATTATAATAGAAGCATTTTTCACAAAAGGAGAACATTTTGAAAAAATATTATTCCTAGTTAATTTTTTGCCAAAATATTGTATTTAAATGATTTTTTGTCAAACTGTTCTTAAAACAATTTTATTCATGTATTCTAATCTAAGTGACACTAAATATCAGAAAAATTATCCATTTATGCGCTTTTGCAAAATCATGGTTTCGAACGTAGTCGGACACTTTAAGTATGATATACAAATACAGTGTGAATAAAACTCATCAATTTAAAAAATATCAAAATATTACGCACTTCCTTCACAATTACAACCTTATTTTCACAGATATGAATATCAGACTGCGAATCCTGAGTGTGTGCAGTATCACTCTGAGCTGTAGCAGGATATTTTCGGCCCGCCTCTTTAGATGATTCACATATTTGATCACTTCTCTTGACTGTACGATACAACTTTGTAGTCACAGTTTAATTAATTTCGTCCGTTAGGGAGACGCAAAAATAAATACGTATATTATTTTGGGATGTTGGTGAACCCTAAACATATAGTGGAGACAATTTTAAGGAAAAAAAAATTTCTAGTAAATACCGAAAAACCGGTATTTAAACTTGTACAAATCGCTCAAAATACCGGTATTCGGTATCCCGGTATACCGGTATTGCAATCCCTAGTCGTGTGATCAGGGATTGACATATAGAACACAGTTATAAAATATATAAATAAAACTTGAATTTTTTCTGTACTCTATCGTACGTTTTTTTTTTGCTGTATTCGTATTGGTTTTTCTACTACAGAGTCCTGAAAACTAAGAGGGAATTATGAAAAACCCTGTGTAAAATGTCAATAAGTTCAGTGTTAAAGCTTTAAAACGCGATTTGCGATTTTAAAAATATCTTATCTGAAAATCGTCGTTTTTACTGTGTCTCCCCGAGAATAAGTTGACGTAGACACTTCGCGGAACACAAAATAAAAGAATAACAATAAAAAGAAAAAAAATTACTTACCCATTGTGTCTGTGGAGGTTTGGTGATTTATCGCCAAAAATAACTTCATCACCAAGGGCATTAAACCGCATTTCACTCCAAGATATGTCATTTCGAAATTTTACTAAAACACATCCAATAATACTTTAAAGTTAAAAATATGCACATTTTAAGGTTCATATTTATAATCTTAACTACTAATTACACAATATAGACACAAAAATAAACTCTGAAATATACTTTTAAATAGTATTTAAATAAGAGCATTTAAATTTAGTACTTTTAATTTGCAGTAGTAAATATTACTTGGCAACATACCTCCATACTAATTGCTCTGAATTAAATCATTCGGCGATAAAAATGGAACTTTCTCTTCAACCGGACTATTTAATATATTCATAAATATTTAACTAATTGAATTTAATATCTATTTAAAGAGTTATATTTTAAATCTTACGCACGAAATAAAATCTTTTCTTTAAATTTTATACATTACTTTTAAATTAAAAACATTTTTAATAAAATAGATAAATAAACTTTTATAACAAAACTAGCTGGTTTACCCGTTTTTCGCACGGGTGAATTGAAAAATTAAACAATACAGATTGAAAGATAAAGTTTTTAATGAGTTAATTTCACGTGAAATGTATATTAAACAAAAAAGAAACATGTTTGTTAAATTTTAAGTCTGTAGATCTAATAGCTGATAAAAATGATTTCTTTAATTTATAACGCCCCTTAACTCTCTTGTAGGTCGATTTTTGAAAACACCTTCCTAAGCTGATCTCTGTTCATCAAAAGTAAAACATCGTTGCAAATTTTATGTAACGAACGCTTCAAATAGTGTAAATAATTTATATCTAGAAGTGTAATACGTTAGTATTACTTTCTGTTGTTATTTTGTGAAAACTGTAATATTCGCAAGCAACGCCGTTCCTTAAATTATAACGGCGATTCACAATGGAAACATAGCGAAATGTTGGCGATAGAGTCAAGTTGGCAACTTGGCAATTGATTGAACTGTGCAGAAGTCGATATGCTGTAGCACCACCTGGTGGGGAGCTGCAACGAAGAAGATAGCACAAAACTCTTCTCCATACAAAATACATATACATGCCAATTTTCATAGTGATCGGTTGAACAGTGTTGGAGTGAAGCGAGGTCATACATACTGCGACATAGCCATCTGTCGATAACTTAAATTACTTAAATTACTTGTAACTTAAATTACTTAGAGATATCGAACAAACTTATATTAAGTGAGAATAAACCAAAGTACGCCGTTTTAACTAACTCAGATCGTGCAATTAGATCACTTATCAATATAACTAATTAGATCCGCCTAATCTCGTTTCAATAATATACTAGCGTTCAGAATATATTCTCCCTACCTTGGTTGAATACTCAATGATTCAATTACTTTCAGGTAGACTGATGGGCTCGTGTGCAATAGTATGCACCTTGTATAGATTAGCGAGATGGGCGTCTTGATTCTAAACCGTCGATCCACACTTTTTCATTTTCGAACTGAGCTTTCTCTAAATTGCCATTTTTGCTCACTAAACTTTCTATCCTTTTAAAGGTTATCTTATTTGCATCTATGCTTCGTTTTACTTCTTGGATTTGGGTTGGAAAAGTTTTGCCATTAATCGTGGCCGTCAAAGAACGTAGGGGTTATGTTAGAAGAAGAACGCGAGAGATGTCACAATACATACAAACATCCATTTTTATTTTTTAGATAAACAAATAGCATTAAAAGGAATCTTAAAGTTCGGATCATTAAAATAGTTTATAGAAAATTTACATGCAGTTAAAATCGTTTAACACAAAACTGAGAGGGTATGAATTTTTTTTTTCGTGCTAAAAGAATTTCATGTTAAAGAATACTAAAAAAACCCCATATATTTAACAAAATTAAGTTAATCAGAGTACAGTTTATTTACATAGATATGTATATATATATTACATGACTGATGCCCGCGACTTCGTTTGTGCAGGATTAATCCTTCGAGTAGCTTTTATTTTCTTCTCTAAGGTCCTCATTATCTATCTTTATACCAAAATTCATCAAAATTGGTTCTGCGGTTAAGTCGCGAAGGCGTAACAGACAGAGTTACTTTGAGAGACCCTTGTTCTATATTGTATAATGTATGTAAACTGAAACTAAGTAATTTTGATGAGGATCTCACTGATAGGTATTATAAATCCTATATTATGTGTGTTGATAGATGTACGGATGTATACGATGAGATTAATGGTAATGCAAATTTATAGGTAGCTATTGCAATATACTCCTATAAACTATGTTAAACGATTTTTTTCGTTCAGCATAAACATGCAGATTTTGCGATTTAGAAACGCGTGAGAAAGCCATGTAGAGCTGGCCGTGGGAAAAACATGGTATACCCAAATGTATGCCTGCTACCTTTAAGGTTTGGCTTTGCAATTTGTTGATAGTCATTGAAAATGCAACTTTTAATGGGAACTGCAGACGTTTAAAATTAAATGGTAAGTAATTGGGTATGATTGGGATGCGTGGTATAAGAACATTGTCTCCCTTGGCTTCTCCAGTTAAGATTGTGGCCTTCACAATATGCCTTCCTAGTTCGGTGATTCGCAACCGAGTACCGTTGCATAATCTTGGTGTGTCCATGTTGCGAATTAACAAAATGGGTACACCTACCTTCAATTCCAACTTATGTGATGGCACCCCAGATAACTCCAAAGAATTCAAGAACTCCACGGGATAGCTCGTAGTGTCATCGGATGATATGACTGTGTCGATGGAGTTATACACTGATGTTTCGTTGGCTATTTCACCCAAGATTTTTTCTATTTATTTTCGCAACAGTCCCATTTTTGATGCCAGTATAGTTCTTTCACACAACCATTTTTTGTCGAGAATATATTGTTGCAGATTCGGAAAAACTTGATCAATGAGTTCGTCTTCCGACTCCACAACATGACAAAACTGGTAGGTGAAAAGAACCATATCTTCTTGGTCGGTGTCTAGATGGCCTTCACCAATTTTTATGAGTTTTTGAGCATATGCTCCTGACTCAACATCACTGAATAACTGGACTCGCATGTTAGTGGTAAGATAAAGCTTTTCAACTTTGGTCCACAAATATGATGCTTTCAGATATGCGTTAATTTCGTCAGCAGCAGTGCCTCTCTCAATAACAGGTAAAGTCTGTCTAAAATCCACTGCCGATAATACTACCACACCACCCATCAACTTTCGATTGTTTTGAATGTCTTGTAGATAGCTATCAAGCGCCTCAATGGCGCGTTTGTGTGACATAGTGCACTTGTCCCACACGATCAGCTTACATTGAGGCAACAGGGCGCCGCGGGCACTGTTCTTACTGATGTTGCTGGGGTTTCTTCGCTTACTAGATTAAGAGGTAATTTAAAAACCGAGTGTGCCGTTCGTCCACCGCTCAGTAATGTTGCAGCGATTCCAGAGGAAGCCACAGCTAATGCAACATTACGGTCCTTACGAATTTTTGCTAGAAGCAAATTAAGTAAAAAGGTTTTGCCAGTACCGCCCGGGGCAGCAAAAAAAAAAAGGCCACCTTCAACAAGCTTAACTCGTTGTAATATTTTGATATAAATGTCTTTTTTCTCGGGTAGTAGGTGTGGCTCAGTTTCTCTGACCTGAGTATCTAATAATGCGGTATTGTAGCTTAGCTCTTTGATCAAATCGGTCAGGCAGCTCTCCTCGACGCTGTGGTGTGGGCATACCAAAGTCGGACAATTTCTTTCCGGAAATCCTTATTACACTGCTGGCCACCATAAATGCAACACCCTGAAGGAAGCATGCAAATAACATGAAATTTAGCGGAGGTGAGATATGCAAATGATTAGAATTTCAGCGCAGACACACATCACGCGCGCCTGTGGCGCCATCTCAAAGCGCTATTTAAGGCTTGGAGATTTCAACGATTTCAAGTTCGGCAATTGTGTTTTTCTTGTGATTTTTCAAAAAACGATCAGCTTTTGATCAAGTATCCGAGTTCGACAGAGGAAGGATAGTGGCCTACCGAGATTGTGGATTATCTTTCAGGAAAATCGGTAGTCGTGTTGGACGAAACCAAACAACTGTAATGCGAATATGTGACCGTTGGATGCAGGAGGGTACGACGGACCGACGTGGTCGATCGCATCCACCTCAGTGCACCACTTCACGTGAGGACAGGCAAATTGTGCGCATGGCAGTGACGGATTGCTCAGTCACATCACGAACCATAGCACAGCACATTGAGTCTGTAACGCATCATTCAGTGTCTGCGCGTACCATTCGACGCCGTTTACAGCAGAGTGGTCTGTCCGCAAGACGTCCATTGCTTGGTCTACCCTTGAAGTAGAACCACAGACGTCTCCCCACCAATGGTGCGATGAAAGAAGGGTGTGGGCGGCAGAATGGAATGAAGTTGTCTTTACTGACGAGTCACGCATCTGTCTGCAACACCACGATGGTCGGATTCGAGTCTGGAGACACCATGGAGAGGATGCTGGACAACTGCGTTATGCACCGCCACACTGGTCCTGCACCGGGTATTATGGTATGGGGCGGTATTGGATATCACTCTCGCACTCCTCTAGTACGCATTGTCGGTACTTTAAACAGCCAGCACTACATCTCCGAGGTGTTGGAGCCAGTTGTCCTTCCTTACCTTCAGGGCTTGGCCACAACCATATTTCAACAGGATAATGCGCGACCACACGTGGCACGCATTGTCCAAAGATTTTTCGTCAATCACCAGATTGAACTGCTTCCCTGGCCGGCTCGCTCTCCGGATCTTTCCCCGATAGAAAACATGTGTTCCATGGTTGCTCAACGACTGACCCAGATTACACCCCCAGCTGCCACACCAGATCAACTTTGGCAACGTGTGGAAGCTGCTTGGTCTGCTGTACCCCAAGAACACATCCAAAGTCTCTTTGAATCAATGCCGAGGCGTGTGGTAGCGGTGATCTCCAACAATGGCGGCTACTCTGGCTACTGATTCTGGCAGGAACCACACTTCACAGAAGTCTATAAATTGAATCATTTGATACTTGGTCAACATGTTATCTACAAAATAAATTTTGCTTTGCTATCTCTTGTCTTTCTTGGTGTTGCATTTACGGTGGCCAGCAGTGTATTTTGTCCTCTATATGTATCAACGCTTTTCAAGCATAGATTATTGTTGACTTGATCCATACTTTCAAATCTGTGCAGGATATCCTCTGATAACGCAACTTTATACTTATCCCATAGTTGAAGTGGATTGGATAAAGCGCAAGTACATATCAATATTGCAAATAGCTCTCTTATTTACGAAGGAGAGCGACACAGTACGGCCTCTTCCATTGTGGCATCCCAGTGGTTGTCATCTTCCACAACTTTTTTTTGGAAATAAACATCAATCATGGTATCACCATTTTTTTATGGAATTCATATTAGTTTATAAAATGTCTTGTTTAAAAAAGTTCATTGTTTAAAATTGAAACACAAGAATTAAATATCAGATGATTTATTTGTTCACATATATTTTCATCAATAATTTTATAAAATGTTAACTTTCTCACAGATGATTTTTCTTTAGTTTTAAACAGCTTATTTTCCTTCTACTTAAGGAGTTATAAAGAAACGATATGGTGTAAGATTTGTGTTTAGAAAATAAAAAATGGAATAAGACTAAATATTTGTATCTTTTATTTGTTTCTATTATAATTTTTTTTCCCTCAAAAAATGAATATTTTTTTCTATGATAATTTTTTTTACCTCAAAAAATTAATATTTTTTATCTCATAAATGTATCAATTACCTTCCTGTAGTTTTGTTTCGATGAAAAAGTTTTCAATACTTCACATCTTTTTCACAGACATTTTTGAAATTCTGCGATTACGAATTATTTCTCGGAATTTGATTGCAATATTTTGGGCTGGGGGAGATGGGCTGAGAAAAGAAATATATTTCTAAATAAGCTAATACAATAACTTCAGTTTATCTTATTTTTCAATGGTATTACCTAGGCATACTTGGAAAGAACAGTGACGCATGTCAATAAATATATTATATTCATTAAAAAAGAAAATGAAAACTTTACACGAACTCAATTTTTCTCAAACTGTTGACTTATTCAAAATACTATTTTTATATTCATTAATTTTATTTCTCTCTTAATTGTAAAAATGTGATTATTTTATTTTCAATCAGTTTTTTTCCCTCACCTTTTCAGAGTAAACATCTTTACGAGCGAAACGTACGAGCAAAAGCATACTCGAAACAATGTTTTCAATCAATAAGAAAATTCTTCTTTGCCTCAAAAAAACAACAACAACTTAGAGATGAATATATTTTGAGCATATTTTTATCATTTTTAAAATAGTAGGTATTAAATTTGAAAATTTATTGAGAATAATACATTTATACGAATTGTGCGTATCTGTGTGTGCTATACCACTTTCTTAAAATTAAAAATACACTTTCAAATAGAAAAATAATACTTTTTTATTTAAAATAATGAAAAAGAATCTGTAGCAACATACATTTGTTTAGCATTTTCTATCAACACATTCATATTCAACTTATTGATAATTATCTCACTCATGTAATTTACCATTTGGATATTTCGATTAACAAAATCTGCGACCAGTTTATCCCAGTCCATGTTTAATATAGCTAAATCACCATATTCGGTAATTC
This sequence comes from Trichonephila inaurata madagascariensis, assembly GCA_019973955.1. Lineage (NCBI taxonomy): Eukaryota > Metazoa > Arthropoda > Arachnida > Araneae > Nephilidae > Trichonephila > Trichonephila inaurata. The sequence goes on from BMAV01004080.1 coordinate 54,095, forward strand.
TTTGCTCATTTGAATATGTCATACATTCATGACCTAGTTGATTTTCGTATCCTTCCAAACATCCGTAGCATATGAACAATGATGAAATATTTTCTTGGATATGGTTACATAAGAGTTCTACCATTGATGTAGTGAGAACTATTTCTGCGTCGATACAATCGGAGTCAGATTTTGGAAAAGGAATATGTTTAGCCACTTCTTTCCTCAGAAGTTTCAGAAAAACACGCCCGAACATGATTGAAACAGTTTTCGACGTGATCTGCTTTTGGATATCTTTTAATGCATTCCATTCCGTTTCTTTTAGCATGGAAACTGGAGTCAAAAATTTGCGAGAAAAGTCCTTTCGCTGGAAATAACTTTGACTTATGATATAAGTCACATTTTCGATAACAGTTCGGGAAAGTAGGAGACAGTCCTTGATAACAAATACTTTTCCATCATCAAAGGCTTGATCGATTGCAGCAAATTCTCTTACGAGGGCTAACCATACGGAAGGTGTTACAGTGATTCCATCTTTGGTAGGTAGGAGAGATCCAGTGGCATCGAGCTTGTATCGGCGCAAGTGAATTCGAACAACATATACAAAATCAGAAACAACGGCGTAGTTGTGACCACCTAGATGGAAATGATTCTCAGGAACAGCATCTGGTTTAAACGAAGAAACTTTCCCGTTGTCTTTATCAAAACACACTCTTTTGACTCGAGGATTAGAGGAGACGAGAGGTGTAGCACGTTTCATGGTTAACTAAATAAATTTCAATTCACTAATCACGAAAGAAAATATCACGAAGTTTTGTGATATGGCTGGAACGTGATAATTCTTTATCGTGAAGCAAAGTATTCTACCAAGTCAGAGCTTGAGAAGAAATGATACAAAGAAAGAAAAAAAAAAAGAGTATTACAAGGTGGCAACAGTAAGCTGATTGGTTTATTTTCATGACGTAGCTTTGAAAACAACTGATTGGTGGAAAAAAATACTGATGTCACTAGTCTTATGACGTCACTACTATAATCAGATTCATAAGAAAACGCGTTTTTCAATATGGTTTATTTACGAAATCACCCTAAATGGTGATTTCGTAATGATATTTTAATCATATCTATAAGTGAAAACAATATTCCAATATTGTACTCTAAAGACACTAATTTGAAAATTATTTATGCTTTGTTTTTTCTCTTTTGTGTGTGTGTGTGTGATTGCTTATACAATATCTCGCTACAAGAATATAGAAGAGAAAATCTTTCCGATTTGCACGAAAAAGAAAAATAGTGTTCTTGAAAATAAAACCTCACCTGAATGTAAAGAATCTAGACTTTTAACTACTTTGGAACCAAAATCTAAAACAAAAAAAAAATGTTCTCTATTATTCTAATTTAAAGCTATATTTAAAATTAGGGTTAGTCTTGAAGAAAACTCATCGCGTTTTAAAATTTTTTCAATCTCCTTGACTTAAAAATTACATAGATTATAATACTAAATTAAGAACTAAAGCTGTAAATGACTTTCAGTAGGATTATTACAAACTAATGAATAATAGCATATTCGGGAAAACGATGGAAAGTGTAAGAAGAGTAGATATACGTTTATGCTCAACAGAAGAGCAGGCTCGAAAGTTAATAGCGAAATCAAATTTTAATCGACGCACAATATTTTCTGAAAACTCAATGGGCGTTCATCTAAAACAAGGAAAATCAAATTTTTGAAACCAATACTGGTAGGAATGGCAATTTTAGACATATCAAAAGTTCTTATGTATTCTTTTCACTGAGTACACATGAAGCATGGTTACGACTCGAAAGTAAGGTTCATGTATACAGACACCAATTCTTTTATCTATAAAATAAAGACTGATGATAATAACTTATATGGCACTTCAGACTATTACAAAAACAACATTTATAATTTATCTCTTGTTAACAAAAAAGTCATCGGGAAAATGAAGGATGAAAATAAGCGAAATATTATGACAGAATATGTAGAATTAAAATCGAAAAAGTATGCCTACAAAACAAACAATAAGATTGAAAAGAGGCTAAAAGGGATTAAAAACAAACTTTGAAAAACAAAATAACATATGAGGACTACAAAACATGTCTTTTTAATCAAAAATTAAAATATGCCGATATGAACTTAATTAGGTCCAAATTTCATCATTATACTGAATTGAAATTTACAGTTGTTATTAAAATATAAAATAAGTATTTTTTATTTCTATTCAGTTAAGAAAAAAATAATTAAACTGAATGATTATTGCATTTAATAGTTATACAATTTATACTCTTTGGGAAAGGCTAAGGGTTTGTGCTTAAAACATGAACATAAATTTTCTTTGTTTTGTATGAAATATATTTAAAATATCACTTAGATTAGCATACTTAGATAATTGGCATAAAAAAAATATTCATTTATTTTTAAAATGAAACTATTTCAGCATAAATTAAGATAACAAGCAATGTAAATAAAATTAACTCAAATTCAGCATATAAAAAATACCCCATTTTATTCAAATTTATAAAAACAAAATTTTTAGAACAAAATCCTGTGGGAAATTTATATAAAAATATTGTCTTAAAACTTATAGAAAGTTTTTTTTCATACATTTGTATGAAATGTATTAAAAATATAATTTATGTTTAAACATACTTAGATAATTTGCATAAAAAAATACTCTTTTTTATTTTAAAAATGAAACTATTTCAACATAAATTAAACTAACAAACAATAAAAATAAAACTATCTCAAATTAAGCATATAAAAAATATTCATATTTATAGAAACAAAATTTTTAAAAAAAAAATCCTGTGGAAAATTAATATGAAAATATTATCTTTAAACTTATATAAAGTTTTTTTTCCCTTACATTTGCATGAAATGTATTAAAAATATAATTTATGTTTAAATATTCTTAGATAATTTGTTTTAAATAAAAAAATCTTTTTATTTTAAAAATGAAACCTGTTTCAACATAAATTAAACTAACAAACAATAAAAATAATATTAACTCAAATTAAGTATATAAAAAAAAATATTCATATTTACAGAAACAAAATTTTTGGAACAAAATACTGTGTGAAACTTATAAATCTTTTTTTATACAATATTTTTTAAACTGATTCTTCATAATATTCAAAACAATCAGGTGGATATAATATGTCTTTTATACTTCTTAAAATAATATCTAAACGAAGACTTTCGAGAAATTAATTGCTATTATGTGGTAAAACTCGTTTCCAATAATTATCTTATATTCGTTTGTAACAATTATTATATTTTAGTATTATTCTTTACCTTTCGACCTATTTGAAGGATATTTTTTGTGTTTGTGATTTGGTATTTAGTTAATTGCAAGTCGCAATATAGAATATTTTGGTATTTTTATGTTTTATTTTAGATCCGGAATTGTAAATATCGGGTATGCATCTTTTCATCTGTATATTTTATTATAATAAGAACAATATTTTTTTTTTGGTTATTGCATAAACATTCATATATTTAAAATTTATGGTTATAGCTGAATCCAATTTAGCTTTCTTTAGTAAATAATTTAGCTCTCAACATTGTAAGAGCTGAGAGACCAGCTCAGTCAGAGGAGGGTGATTTTGTAGGATATTCCATTTGTAAGAAGTTAGATCATATCACATTTACCGAGGTCGGCAATTCTAATCAAAACAGTATTCCACATCAACGCCATCTAGCGTCCTTTTTAAAAACGCCGACATGAACCTTTTTCGCCAGAGGCCCACTAACATTCGTCGAGAGAAGTCGTGTTTCGCGCGTCAGCTCTATCTCCGCGCCAGGCGGTAAATCTTTAGTACCATAACGAGTTCCATCATTCGTCCGCGCCAGGCAGTAAGTCTTAATAGCACCATAATGAATTCTATTTAATCTCAATTGCCTCCCTTAAAGTAATGTGATCTAACTTTCCTATTCTTCCGAAATATGCTTATCTAACTTTCCTATTCTTTTGAAATATTCCCCATGTAAATACTCCCTATAATTTTAATAAATTATTTAGTTTTCAACTAGTTTCTTTTCTTGAACTATGCTGTCTATTTTATTTCAAAATTAACTAACACACCCTAAAACCCCTAGACACCACGCCATAAAAACCCCGCCATCTGAAGAATCCAATCTTTTTGGAAGATTTCGGTTGGATTCCCACACACACACACATAAAATACATTTAAAATATTGTAAAACATTTCTGTATGCTACTAATAAAGTTCATCAAAATGCATATTTCGAAAATTTTAAAAATTAATTTAATAAATTATCTGCAGTTTAATATGGAAGAATTTTAAGAAAACATTTAAAAGACTATGATTTTAAACCAAAAAAATACAAATATTTTAAAAAATACAAATATTTAACTCAATGCAAAAACATCCTTTAGATAAATAAATTGCAAAATTTCAGGCGTGTATTTTAAATTTCGAAAGACGATTATTAAATAGATAATTAATTTGAATATATAGTGATATCAAAATAATATAGAATTAGCAGCTCTAATAAGCAGACAACAATGACTTGAAGCCTGAATAACTTCCAAAGCATTTTTAAAATTAAGTTTCAATCTTATTAAAATATGTTTTATTTGTGATTAATACATAAAGGCTTTTTAATTCTCAATCGTTTAATTGCAATGAATACAAATATATAACACTGGTGCACTAAAAATTAAAAAGTCGATGTTTTCAGTGTGCAATAGTTTTTATTTACTATTTCCTTTTACTATTATATTTCTCAAAAATCCTTTAAAATGTAGTTTTCGTGATTGTGAAAAGGTTTAAAAGCGTTAGTATGTATATTTAAGAAAAAAAATAAGAAAAAAAATTCTAGTAATAATAGGTTCCAATCTATAGCAATATTTAAAATCTTTAGAAAAGGCAACAATAAGAATGTCAAAATTATGACAGAAGTTTCTTATAATAAAATAACACACAGAAAAATGATTTATTGAACGTTTTATTGTTACAGAACAATAATTAATGTGAAAGAATATAAGTACTTTTTTTTTGTACCTAGTATAAAACTATTTAATTAAATGGAAGCAAAATGTGCATTACAGAAATAAAAATATGATGAACGCAATTTATAAAGTAGATAAGTGATTTCAAACAAAATCGTTGAGAAAGCCGAATAGAGATGCATTAAAACCACTAAGGTATCAAGTAGGAGGGATATACGATGCTTTATTTGCTGTTTGTAATAATTCAGAGATTGACAACTGTATAAGAGTTGAGGCTTCAGGACTATTAAGTTGTGTTAAACAATTTAAGTTCTTATGTTGCATTGTAATTTGGTACACACAAAATCTTAAATTGTATCAATCCTATAAGTAAGTTCTTGCAGACAGAAGACTATGATTTACCATCTGCTTTGGAGTTCTTGAAAAATCGTAAAGATTTTTCAAGGATCTTAGATTGGGCACAGCCTTAAATGAAATGCTTTGCGAAGCTCGAGAATTCGCTGACGAAATTGACATACCGGCTAATTTTGAACTCACCCAGCCCGTCATAGAGTTCGAAGAAGGAATATTAATTTCGACTATGAGGCACTAGAAGATCCGATAGAAGATCCTACTTTGAAATATAAGGCTGAGTTTTATTTTTCACATTAGATAATGCTATCAATGCACTTGAATCCATGTTTGATTTGATCAGTACCCATAGCAACTATTTCCAATTTTTATACAATACTAGCTGGATGGTCCGGTGTTGCACGGGCTTCTTCAAGTGTACAGCTTTATACCTTTTGGATACAGCTTTATACCTTTATACCTTACCCTTCGTTTTCAGTGTCAACATTTCCTGGTGTGTGTGTGATTTCTATATATATCATTAACATACTCTTTTTCGAAGTTTATTCCACATCTTTGTCCTGTCGGGAAGGTGTGTTTTCTCACCACTTAGCTCGGAATTGCAAGGGCTTTTTCCATGGATACAATTTTATCCCCATGGAAATTTTCTCTTTCTCTCTGGACACCAGTACTTCTGTGTGTGTTACTGAGCGATGTGAGTGATTTCTACATTAATCTCATTTAAATCCCCTTTTCCGAAATTTTTTCCACTTCTTCTCTTTGTCAGACAGGTTTCTTATCAATCCGTTTACCCCAGTGTGTTGCATGGGTTTTTTCAAGTATAAAACCCCTTTTTTTCACCGAGGGATAAGATCATTTTTTTTTCAAATTTCTATTTTCGATTAAAAATTTACGAAGCCAATTCAATTTCGTTCTCAAGAAAACAGACATTGTACGAACTTATTATTAAATAAATAATATAGTAATACATAATAAAACGCAATATAACTTTGATTCTTAAAAATATATATTAATTTATATCAATTTTCACATTAAATAATGAATCAAAAAATGTGTACCGTTAGCTATGAAACGACTGCTTTTATCTGGATGTTTGATTTTTCGATTAAATATATGTAACTGTGAAAAAAGAACAATGGGGTGGGGGAGCCTAAAAATTTGCTTACATTCCTTGTATAAAAAAAAGATTTAAAAGGAAATAGTACTATTTAAGGAAAACAGGGCAGCATTTTCCTATATTTTAAGGTTTTTCAGTAAATTATGTGACATCTCACGCGTTCTTTCTCTAACATAACCTCTGTGTTCTTTGACGGCCACGATTAATGGCAAATCTTTTCCAACCCAAATCCAAGAAGTGAAACGAAGGATAGATGCAAATAAGATAACCTTTAAAAGGACAGAAGTTTTAGTGAGCATGATGGCAATTTAGAGAAAGTAGAAGTTTCAGAGAAGATAGAAGTGTTGATTGACGGCTTACCTAGAATCACGAAAATCTAGCCATTCATCCAAGGTACATACCATTGTACGCCAGCGTAGAGAAATATCTGATGTGGATTGGACGTTGCGTAGAAACCGAGGTAGGAAGATTATATTCTGAACGCGAATATATTATTGAGGTTATAAGAGTAGGCGGATATAGTATAATTATATTGATAAGGGATCTAATTGCGCGATCTGTGTTAATTAAGACTACGGGTTTGGGTTTATTCTCACTTAATATAAGTTTGTGTTCGATATATATAAGTAATTTAAGTCAAATTCTTAATAAAAGTCATATTAAGAGTTCTAAAATGTCTCATCATTTCGAGAATCCCACACCTCCAACTTACGCTGAAACCCCACGACATGGTCAACGAAGATCGATAATGTCGCAATGGCGCCCGAACAGGGACTCGAACCCAGGACCGTTAGGTAATGCAGGAGGGTTTGGTATTTTACCAGAAATGTGCTTTTCCGGGTCCGAGAATGTTACCGAATTTCTAGAGGCCATAGATAATCAAATACAGTTACTATAAATTCCTAGTAACTTAGCATGTGCTTATTTGAAAGGTGATCTCAGGGGAAGGGCTCAAGATTGGTACTCAATATTTGGATCGGTGTTAGTGCAGGATACAGCCACGGATTTCGCGCAGCTAAAGGCAGAATTAGCGAAAGCTTTCCCCGCAATCAAAAATAAGAAAGAGTTAGAAGCGAGGTTTTTCGCATCCCAAAAAATCAGGAACCAACAGATTTTGTTTACGCGATTTACTCAAAATTCATAAAAGTTTAGAACTAAGGATGTCGCAGGCGGAATTGGTTGATCACATTTTTGTTAGACTCGAACCACAAGTCCAGGACTATGTGGAAGTCCGGAATCCGCAGAATACGGTACAACTTTTAGAAATCTTAGCTAAATTTGAAGAGAGGTATTCTTACAAATTAAAAAGGGATTCGCAGAATAGTGAAATGTGGAAAGACGGATCAAACGAGCATAGGATATCTAATTCTGATGCTAATCGCAGAAACTGGAGAAATTTGAGGTTGGCGTAGACCAAATAATGGCAGAAATGATTCTAGAGGTACTTAGGAGAATGGCGCGTAAAAAGTAATAAGTGGTTCGAGAGTAGGAATAGATTTCAGAATGATGATCGAAGATTCAACAAAAAGGTACCAATTTCGAAAAGAAGATCGAAATGATAATTTTAATAGAGGGACCGCAGAAATAGGGGTTCGAGTGAGAATTTCGTCGAGGCGATAGGATGCAAAGGGGAGGGATTGAATGTTTTAAAAGTTAATGAAGTTCAAAATAGTCAAAAGAAATCGGCAGTGGATATACCACTAAACTTTCTCCGATATGTATATTATCCGTAGAGCTTCCCTACGTTCCTATTTTATTAAATAACACATTTTTGAAAGCGCTATGGGACACCGGAGCGGAAAAATCATTTATATCGGAAGAAATATATAAAAAATATTTTTTTATAAACAAGTAAAAAAATCGCGAGCTCAGGTGATCACAGCACAGGGAGCGAAATGTCAAAATATGGGAATTGTAGAATTGAATATTGTATCAGGAAAAACCTTGATTGTTCCCATGTTGACGTTTTGGGAATCCCCATGTATTTTTGAGGGGGATTTTATAAGTGGATAAAAAGATTGTTTTAGATTTTGATCGGAAAGCGTTGGCGATTCAAGATTCCTGGGTTTAAGATAATAAGGTAGATGAAGGGGAAATTGCGCGTTGATGTGTCGAAACGAAAAAATGGGCTAATGTGTTTTCCAAAACCCGGTTGAAAGTATAATGGGAGAAAAAGGGAATTGTGCAATAATCAGAGATTTAGTACTTACTTGCGAGAACAGTTAATAACAGAGCAAAAGAATGACCCGAATTAGGCTATCTATAGATATTTAGAAAACCCGGAAGATAACTTTTTAAGCGACGATATGTGAGAATTGCCCCGGGACCCCCTCTAATTGAAGGTTTGTGTTTTATGCGAAACACGCAACGTCGTTAGTGAAATGCTGTATACATTCCAAAGTTTTTAAGAAACAGTAATTTACGATAAAAACCCCCAAAGATGGCAAGGGAGATCGACCATGCCGCAATTATTTTCTAAAAGAAACTATCAGGGATGTATTATTAAAACTAAGAACATATTAACTGTTTTGAATGAATATTTTTTAAAATTTCAAACTAATAAATTGATTTAAAAAAATTTACTAAAAAATTTTTTTAAAAAAAAATAAAAAAAAAAACATTCAAAAAGGAAACATCTTTAACTGACAGAAAAATTTTTTATTCTTAGGGACCCCCGTGTTGTTTTTCCGCACATGCGGTATAAGCCCCAAAACCGTGTGTTTTGAGGTAGTTTTCCAAATTAACTATTACTGGCTTTTGGGCATTTTTCCTTTTTTTTCGTTGATTTTACAGCCCCTAAGAGGGAAAAAAAATACATCTTCCTTAAAAAATTTTTTGTAAAAGAAATCGAATTTTTTTTAAAAAAAAACCAAAATTTTTTTTTGAAGTTGTAAAATTTTGTTTCAAATTCTCTTGTCAGCTTTGGGAAAAGGTTAAATAAATGTACCAATCTGCTTGAAAAATAGTTTTATTTTTTTTTGGGAATTTAAATTAGAAAAATTTAAACATTGTAGAAATTGATTTTTTTAATATATTTCATGTTAATCACATGTTTTTTTTTGAAGTTAATTCCCCGCGGTCTGCGTTTAAAGCGCCACGGTTTAAAAAATGCACCGCACATAGCCAGGGGGGGGTTCTAAAAAAGCAGCCGTTTTTTTAAGAATGCGGCCGGCCGCTTTGGGAATCTTGCTTGAAGGCAGAAAAGCAACCTGAATGGGGGAATTTTACGTGCAGACCGTTGAGGGTTAATACAGTCAGTAGATCAACGTCATAAAATTTTATTTTGGCTGAAACCCGTTTTTTACGGGTTTTGTCAGGTAAAATAACAGTGTTACAACAATGCAGAGAAATCAAAGTTGGTGCCCAAAACTGGTAATTAAAACGGGTTTTTGTTTAATATCTTTAACAATTGCAATATGGGGAAACGAATTGTGAATGAAAAACCATTCGAATCCACTGGAACAGACACAAAAATTTCATCGAAATGGTCCAGCCCTATAGGAGTTTAGTCACATACACACGCACGAAGATTTTTATAAAAAAGATTATTTAAAAAGATATTAATTAAAATGTAAAAAAAATGATTCGTCTGCTTTTTTTGTAAAATAAGGCCCCGGTTTGGCCAGTTTCGAAAAAATGATTTTTTTTCGACGCCAAAACTTACGTCTTTTTAAAAATAAGTTGTTACAAAATGCAGGTGAATGTTGAGTTGTATATTTTAATGTTTTTAATTAATATTTTAACAATTGCGATATCGGACCGAGTTGTAATCTAAACCTTTCCCGAATTTACTTGAACCCACACAAAAATTTCATCAAAATCGTTCCCGTTTAGAGGAGTTTAGTCCAACACACGCACAGAAGATTTTATATATAAAGATATGGTTTTAAAAAAGAAAATACCACAAAAGACGAAAAAAGTATTGTAAAGATCTAGAAACAGTGTTAACTGAGGGGAATTCACGGAAATAAAACGCGTGACCTGGCAGACGAGATAGTAGCGGTTTAGGCTTTATAAAAAAAATGAAAGTCCAATCGAGATCTTAAAATTAATCGAACCGGTTTTTTCCCAAATCTCTGTATAGCCCAAAGGATATTTTACCATAAGTGTGGGGAGAAAGGTTTTTTTAAAAATTTAAAAAAATTTAAAAAATTTACGCCCACAACTACCGGGGATCGTTAAAGGGTTTGACAAAATGGGCCAGAACAAGAAGGGGTTTGGGGGGTAGCCGAGGGTATAGGTTTTGGATCGTTGCCTTGTCACGAGTTCGAGCCCAGTACCACTAAAGACCGCCGAGGGCAGCGATGCACGTTAAATCTGTCGAGAGCTGAAACGTCCTCCCTGGGTGTGGTAGTTGGGGGGGTGTCAGCTCAGGTGTCGTCCACGTCACTTGACCATGATTCAAAATTACGTGGTCCGTCGCCAAAAGCCCCCTTGTGCTAAAAAAGGGACGTTAATATTCAATCAATCAATGAACAAGAACTGGCTGAAGAAATTAGTGTTAAAGAAATTATAAAAAAATGAATTAAAAAAAAAGAAACACTTTTTTAAATTTTAACTTGTCTGTCGCTGTTGTCATGGCATACGGCTGCAGAGCGGCCCTTATCCCACATCGTAGCATATTAATGGTGTCTGTGGTAGAGCGTCCTTGGTGGGGGAAAAATGATTGGTTAAAAACGAGGAAAAATAGGGGTGGGTTTAAATGGTGCCGGTTGTGGCAGAATGGTGGTGAGAAGTAAAAAATTCTCCGGTGGCTCAGACCCGGCTTTGATTGGCTAAGGGGATGAGGGAATTGGCATTAAGTTTTAACTCTGACGGATGATTTTGTGAAGAGGTACCTGATTGGTCGCTCCCCAACCCTCTGTCTGGTTTTCGACGGTGTTGCAGCTTTGGTTGGGGGGGGGAGGGGAACTTTTGGGGGAGGGAAACCAAGAGAGTTTTGGGGTTTTTGGTTGGAGGTTGGGAAATGAGCTTTTTAAAAGACCAATTTGACTTGAAGAATTTTTTAATTTTAGTTTAATATATTAAAGACAATATAAAGAAAATAATTAGAGGGGAAATTTTAAAAGGTTAAAAAATAGAGAAAAAATTTTTCCCTGGGGCCTCGTGGGTTTTTTCTTCGTCAATTTTTTTTTAAATTTGAGAAAATCAGAATTTTGTTTTTCTTTTATTTTTAAAAACATTAAAAGTTCCAGCTTTTTTGTCGGTTTTTTTTTCGGCGGAACCGGGGAACCCCTTTTTTGTTACTTTTTTTTTTTCTTATTGAGGGGGATGATTTTTCCACAACAAGAGCGGAAATTTCCCCTTAAACCTTTCTCCCTTTTTTTTTTTCTTTCAACGAAGGGGGCCCCCTTTTTGGTTTGGGTTTGGGGCTTTTTGCTAACATGCCGTACCGTAGCCCCGCAGTTTAAAAAAAAGGGGTTTTCCTTGCTTTCTTTATTTCATTTGTGGGCCCCCCAAACACTTTTGCATTGGCGTTCCGGAGATGAAAAATTTTTGGAAGTTTTTTTTCCCCTTTCGAAAAATCAACTTTCAATTTTTAAAACCTTTTTTAACAAATTTTTGCATTTTTCGTTTTGGGAAAGTTTAGAAAATAGGAAGGGGGTTTTTTTTTCTTTTCAGATAATTCTACGCTTTCAAAACAAAAGTTCTACCAAAAACTTTTTGATATTTCGATTTTTGGGAAATGGATTTTTATTAATTTTAATTTTCATTTCGGTTTTTGAATTTCCCAATTTTTATGTTCAAGAAGTATAAGAGGTTCGAATTTTCAAACTTTGTGAAAATTTTAAATTCATACCCAAATTTATTGGGGAAAATTGGGTTTTTAAAAAATTTTTTTTCCGGGAAAATTTTTTTATTTTGTACATATTTTCGGGGGGGGAAACTCATCAAAGCAAAAATTTTATCGGGGGGATGTTCGACATCCTGTTTAAGTCCAAAATTTTTTCATTTTTGGGATCCGGTTTGTCGGGGAAACGCAGGCTGGGCCCGTCTTTTAGGAAAGATAAACTCTTCCGTGGATCCTCTTTTATTTTGCGCTTTTTACATAACTTTTTCTTTTAACTTTACACTCGGTTTTTCATCCAAAGGGTCGTAGAATAATTTCTTTAACTACCAAGGTAGTTGGAATTTTATGTCATTGCAACATTTCTAGTGCATGGGGGTTTAAGCTCCTTACCATTTCCTCCTTTTCATAGCCATGGCTTGTCTCATCCGGTAGATTTGGGGAGAAGGAATTCCTGTGACTAGGTGAACTTGCTAGGCTTTCATCGAGAAGTGACTTTAGAAGGGCTGAGATACCAGTGACTGTATCTCTAAGCTTTTCGCAGGCAGCAATTTTCGTTTTTCTTGTCCAAAAGCCCAAAATTTTCGCTATAATCACTCATGATCGTCGATCCAAACGCGGAGCTCGATCAATCGTGGTTTCCAGAATAAGTTTTAACTCTTGGTTTAAATGTATATATATTTTTAATATATGTAATTAAGTTTTAATATTTAGTGGTTCTATAATTTGTTTTAGTATTTTTTTAATATCTGTATATTTTATAATTATACACTAGAAAGGACTCTTTTCTTTTCTTTTTTGTGCAACCTTAATTTTAATTTAGTGCTAAAAACATAAATTAGTATTTTTTGCTAACCAAAACTTCAACATTATTGATAGCAATTTTTTTGCTCTCGTTTTATTTTACCACTAGGCGTGGGAAGGGTTTAGGTTATCTCTTTTAATTTTGGTTATAAACGGGTGGCACATTACCTATCTGTCCGGGGCGGTGAAACTGCTAGTGCCGGCTCTGCACACACCATGCTTCAAATTGTGTGTGCATATTTCCGTGATGGGGGTGGGTGTCGGGTGGTCGTTTTACTTCATGATTATATGATACGTTCTTGAGATGTTGAATGGACGAAACATTGCCGAGTTATTTGGGTACTCCACTTTATTTGACGATCACCCACACTTATACGGATCTGAAGCCCAGAAACATGCCCACTAGACAAAAGTGATCACCCCTGTCCGGAGGCTGTTACTGGTTTATGTAGATGATATGGCTACAAGGGTTAAATAAATCATCAGGAACTCATCCATACATGACGGCCCAGGTCGGGATTGATTGGAAATAAAATAATTAAAAATATAATGCACTGAATAACGTTAAAAAATCATACAGAGCGAAGTTTTTCAGAATGGTTTCCGTTGCAAAGATCGCGTTTTATTATACTGAATATAAGTGTAAAAGTACAGCTGAAGTGGTTCGGGAAAAAAAAACAAGAACATAGGAAATATGAGATAATTATTATAATTTAACGAACATAATTTTTAATTTCTAGGAATCGCCATTTTGTTTTTTTTTAGGCTATTGACATTAGACAGCTGCGTATCTCGTTTTTCTTTATTCCTGAAATTTTAAAAGTACCTTAAAGATAATATAATACGATGAATGTTACATTATGCTAATAATTAAATTTATTTCTTTATAAGGGTAAACTTAGTGTAAGAAATTTTTTTATCTATTACTGAATATTTGATAAGCGTAGTATTTTTATTTTAAAGCATATAATTTTGTTCTAAAAGTTTATTTACCGTAAAATCCGGCGTATAAAGCGCATTTATAACCCATAAAATATTTTTAAAATTTACGGGTGCGCGTTATACGCCGCGCATAAAAATGATACCTTTAAAAATAAAAAATAAAAAAAGATGGCGATAAAAAATAGAATTTGTCTTCTATATAGATTGTAATGTTGTTTGCATAATACATAAGTTTCTTACAATGAAAGTTAACACAAAAAAAAAAAATTCATTTATTTTTTCAAAAAGTAAATGGACCATGGGTATTCTTTTCAAAAAATTAAATATAGATGAATAACTCTTGGGAGAAATACTTATCTTTTAGATAACAGGAACCTATACAATAAAAGATAATCTAGATGCATTAAATATACGATACTGTTAAATATTATCCATAAGTTACTTTAAGAATACTTGAAATACATAAATTTTTTACCCATAATGTCGTGGGAAAATTTTGCCCATAAACGTACCAGAATCAAAACAAAACAAAGTCTTGTATTTTATTTTTTTAAAAAAGTTGTGGATTGTTGTATCGGCCACTTATCCTGCCAAATTTTTTCTCGCCAAATCGATAAATGGCACTGGCGTAGCTAGTCTTGAGTGGGTCCCGTATCAAATTTTATTTGGGGGCCCTTTTTTGGAAAATAAATAAACTTGATCGCATTAATAAAACTTATTTGAAAGTGTCACAATATGTATACGTAGACATACATATTTGAAAATTTTACTACTTAAAAATTAGTCTATTTGATTAATAAAACGGCATTTCTTTTCAAAACCTTTAAAAAATAAAACCATAGTAGAGGAGTATTTCGTTTTTGATTTTTTTTTCATTGGCAGTATTTCAAAATCCAAAAACCGATCTTGTCCTATAAAAAATTACGATAATTTTTAAAAAATTTTTAGCAGATATACTTTTTTAGCTGTTGCAGATGTGACCCGTAAAAAAAAAATAGGGAGTTGTTCCAAAATCTTGAAAATTATAAATCAAAACAATTATAGAAATTCAAATAAGTTTCTCTCTGATTAAAAATAAGTTAAAACCACAACATATTTCTGAATGCAATTCAGCTTTCTCTCAAAACATTATTACAGGGTGAGAACCTTTACTGATTCCCCAAAAAGATTTGAATTTTTTTAATATAAAAATCTATAAAATTTTATATTAAAAAAAAGCGATTTTTTCCCCTTTTTCGCATTAACAAAAGTGTTATACACCAGTAAACGTGAACAATTTAATACATAGTTACTTAAATATAATTAA
>BMAV01004081.1:0-54393 GCA_019973955.1 Trichonephila inaurata madagascariensis
AAGAAAATGGGTTGCCCAAAAAAAGGAAGAAATTTTAAAAAAAAATGGACATAAAAAAAATAGAAAATAATAATAAAAAAAATTTAAAATGTCCTTAGAAGGACAATTTTGATTACTTCTTAAAGTAAATAAACAGCAAAATTTTTTAAAACATAGAATAATAATATTGTTTTAAATATCGTTTTAAATTTACCCTTTAGTTAAAGATTCAATTTAAAGCTTTTGAAAAAAATGCTGTAGTACCTACCCGGATATAAATCCGTGACCTTCGTAAAACCCCATTCGATGCTTCCCCCAATTTGCGACCCTTTTTCAGTCATTTTCCCGCTACCCTCCCCATCAACCAAAAAAAATGTTTTTTCAATAAAAATTTACTTTGACGTAAATCTACAATATGAATTTAATTACAAACCCCGTATTTTTCAAACCCGATATTTCCCCACCAGAAAAAAAAAATATCTTTTTTTTTTTTTTTTTTGATTATTCAATTTTTTGCAAAAATTTTTTTACCTTAGTAAATATAATGTCAAAGTTTTTTATTTTGTTGTTCAGAATAGTATGAATAATTATTTCGAATACTTTTTTTCGCTTTTTTTTCTAAATTTTTCCTTTATTTACATTTTTTTTTTTTTTGAAAAAAAACATTTTATTCAGTGTTTTGTGAAGATTTGGGATAAATTTAAAAATTTTTTTTGAAAAAATTTTAAATTTTAAAAAAAAATTCCCTTTTAAAAACCCACTTAAGAAAAGAATTAGCAACATTCTTTAATTTTTTTTGACCCAAGCCATTTTAAATTCAACTTTTAAATTTGAAGCAAAAAAAAAAAAAACGCTATTGTTCAATTTTAAAAAAAAAACAAAGTTTCTCTTTCCTGATTCTTTGGCATAGTGTGGGGAGTTTTGAGGGGGGGCTGAAGCTAAGAGTTGTCTTGTTTTTTTGCCGTGGGATTTAATTACGAGGGAAAGTCGTAATATTCCTGGTTAGCTTTATCTGGGAACCCCACCTCTTATATTGCCTCCCTAAAATTGAAAAAAATAAATATTTAAATTAATAAAAAATTATGTATTGAAAGAAAACTTTTAAAAACACATGGATTCCCCCCCTATTTTTAGAAATATGTCTAAGCAATTAAACTAAAATTAGCATGTCTGTCCAGCATTTTGTATTATGTTTCTATTCAGGAGAATGATACGGGAAAATTTTTTTACATACTATTCACACAATTTTAAAATTTAAATTTTTTTTAAGAAAATTTGGAAAATTTTAAAAAATCTATCCCTCTGTAATTATTAATTTTTGACCCGAAAATTTTTTTTTGATATACCTATGGGTATAAAAAACTTTAGGAATCGATTTTTCATTAACAAATTTTGTGGAGAAAAAAAAAAATTTTATATCATCAACGAAAAAGTCAAAACAATTACATTTTTAAATTTTTTAAAAAAAAAATTCGGTTTTCAACAAAATGGATCCCAATTTTTTTTACATGCTTTATACAACACACAGGAAAAAAAGGAAGTAATTGGTAAATAGTTGTGGAAGGGGCATTTTAATGCACTAATTTTCAAAAAACACAAACTGAGAAAAACCATTTTTAAAGTTTAAAATTCAAAAAAATTATAATAAGCAAAAATTTAAAAAAATCCCAATTTAAGATATTAGTTATATACTTTTTTTTTTAAAATAATTGTCCCTTTTTTTCATTTTTTTTCAACCCATACTTTTTATATTGACCCTTTTTTTAAGAAGGTATTAATTGTGTACACAAGAAAATTCTTTAAAAAAAATGTTACAAAATTTTTTTTTCTGTCACGAAAAAAAGTTTTTTTTTTTTCTTCCATAATATTGGGTATTTGTATGAAAAACATATCGGGAATAAGAACTAAAATTATGAAATTTTTAAAATAAAAAATCCTTAATTAAAAAATTTTTAATATCCACTTTCCCAAAAAGAAAAATTACATTTTTGGGTTTGCCACTGAAATATTCCGTTTTTATATATTACACATTTTTTTTTTTTATAGTTATTATTTCTCTTCATAAAATAGTTTTTTTATCATAACGCTTTTCCTAGTTTTTTTTTTTCTAAACGGGGACGTGGCCAAATTTTGCCGAATTTTTTTTTTCAAATGAAGTTTTATTCAATTTCAACTTTCCGATTCACCATGTGACATATCAATCGAAAAAATAATAATGAAAGGAAAAAGAAATAAAAAAAAAAAAAACCCCGATAGGTTTGTCATTTTTGGGGGGACCAAGTCATCTTAAAAAAAGATAGGGATTCACCACTATTTTCAAAAAACGTACTACGTAAAAAAAAATTAAAATTTGCTTGCACTGTATAATCAATGAAATTAAAGAATCTGGAAGTTTCTTGTTTTCCCCGGGAACAATTTTGTTCGGTATGGTTTTTGAGAAATAATTTTAATCCCCTTTTTCTTTTTAGAATCATGCTACCTATTGTGTTGTATGCAACTGTCCCGGGGTAGTTAGTTTAGGGTTTTTTTGCAGTTATCGCAGATTTTTGTGAAACGTTAGCACAGCATAACTGGGACTTTTACATCAGTGCAGCATTTTTTCCCTTTTAGGGTTTCCAGGTGCCTGGAAGGGGGCAGGAAAAAATTTTGGGCAACCCGGGTCCCAAGAATCTTTTGTATCCGTTTGTGGGAAATTTCCCATAATTTTTCTTTTCCCAAAGGGCCGAAAAGGTTTAACCCTTTATCTACCGACTGTACTTATAAAGGGACCACTCACTTTTTAAATTACATAAAATAGCCATTTTTACCGGAAAAACTCTGACATTGGGAGGGTATTCAAATTAAAACCCCTTATTTCACAATGTTTGGAGCACGGGTTCTATGATGAGTATTTTTTGCGGGAAGACGAATGGTTTTATAGCAGAAATTGCGTTTTCAACTGACGGCATTTTCAGCGGATTGGAAAAATTTTCTTTTTGTTTCCAAAAAAAGTTAATGTCAAAAGGTAAGTGTCTTTTTTTTTTTTTTTTTTTTAAAAATAAATTAAGGCCTCGAAAACGATTTGACTTAAATTTTTTTTAAAAAAACACTGTATGTAATTAATTTTACAGTTGGGGAAATTTCTTCCAATTTAAATTAAACCCTTGGATTCATTTCACAAAGTTAAATATTTTTTTTATGTATATAATTTAAACTTCCAAAAAATGGTGATTCAAAAAAAAAAGGTTTCTTGGGAAAAAAAAACCAGTAAATCAATTTAAAGCGGGAGATAAATAAATTAAACTAGCACTGGGGACCATTTTTCCGACTATTCCATCAAAAGGTCAATGGTTTTGGGAAAAGCTCTCCCCATCCTGAACTGCTTGGGGGGCTTTTTCAATATCGACTTGGATGGTTAGGTGAGGCGTGGCTTCGAAAAAAAAAAACCAATGGATTAAGCTGGCAGAGAAATTCCGGGTACTTAGATGGAGCCTTCAGATTGGATGGTGGGAGTGAGCTATAATGGTTTTGATTTCCCGATTAAGAGTAAATGATATCTATGGAGAATTCAAAGTAAATGATATCTATGGAGAATTCAAAGTAAATGATATCTATAGAGAATTCAAAGTAAATGATATCTATGCAGGAATTCAAAGTAAAGATATGGAGAATTCAAAGTAAATGATATCTATACAGAATTCAAAGTAAATGATATCTATAGAGAATTCAAAGTAAATGATATCAATCAATAGAAAAGAAAATTTATTTATCAATTAAAATGGATTCAATTAGTAAGTAAGCTTTTTCCTTATGTGTATCAGCCACTTTAAGTTTGGACAACAACTGTAAATTTCTTGGCATTCCTCTAACAAAAGAAAACACTGCAGTATTCGTTGTCATACTAGTCCATCAAAGATCCATGTTTTGAAATGCTCCCCTAGATTGAGCTGAGTAGTGGCATTGTGCTGTCAACTTGGGTGGTTAGAAAGATGCGTCGCTGCAGGAAGAAAAAAAAATGGGATAGGCTAAGGTTAGAAGAAGATGAAACTTTCCATTTTTATTACCATGAAAATAATATAATCTTTAATTTACGACGCAATCTGAAAAGTGTAAATATTATACCTGCCTTATACCTGCTTCAGTATTTCGTAAATCCACGCAGCTCTTTTTCCCAAACGAACACAAAAATTAATATTCTTTATTCGCTCAACAAACGCAATTTCATTCAATCGCCGACGAATAAATGCACCGGTCTACAAAATACGACGCCATATTGATCCATCGACCATGTGATTAGGAACAAATCATTTTCGGAAAGGGGAAGAATGCAATAACACAGAAATGTTATTGTAGTTGCTTTCTACAAATAGTGTCCACTGTGACGTTTGATATGAATAACGGTAGCGTGATCTTGGTTAATTTAAATGTTGAGTTTATTTATGTCACAGCTATTATTAACAGAATTATACATTGATGCTATTAAACTTATTAAAATATTAGTAGAGTTCCAAAACAGTTGTTTGTGAGAGGAGGAATTCTTTTTAGTGACAGCTCCTTAGAAAGTTCAAAGCCTCCTTCTCCCTTCGCGCGTCTGCTTCCTTCCGAGGGGTCAAAGAATCTCTCTCTTCGCTCTCCCTCCTTCTTTCTCTGCTCGGGGATCAGGACGGCGCTTTTCAATCTCTGGTTGCATCATCCAGTCAGCGGGAATAGGTTCCTTGTGGTCAAGGGTTTGCGGGCAGGTCCAAGGGAGGCCACGCATCAACCACCCTACCTTAAAGCTGCCACAGTCACGTGTGATGATCGTCTCCACAAAAAGGAAGCCGACCACACCTGCAAGACATGACGTTACACCACGTTATTGGCTCAGTCCAGAAACTTTTGATTCCTAAAGTATATCTTTCATTGTGTTTGAGTCGCATAAACTTTTAGTCCTACAGTTATTAAATATACTTTCGATACGTTTATGAAATTTTGAGCATCCTATGTGTTCAAACTTAAATATACAGTCTACGTAACCGAATTATGATTTTTAGGAGATCATTAGTGACATTCAATACTTCAACTCACACATTTACGAGGAGCTCCCGTTAAATTTGAATAATTGCTACAATAAAAAAAAATCCAGGTATGAGCTAACATCATTACAACACGCCTCGCTTCTTTTCTTATATTAAGGATATGTTTCAGTATGATGGATGTAATGGTAAAACTTTTAAAATTTAGTACATCGTTATGGAATTTTGGGTGCTTAATAAGTATCTATCTGCATTTTTTAATGATTAT
The DNA here is from genome assembly GCA_019973955.1 of Trichonephila inaurata madagascariensis. Classification (NCBI taxonomy): domain Eukaryota; kingdom Metazoa; phylum Arthropoda; class Arachnida; order Araneae; family Nephilidae; genus Trichonephila; species Trichonephila inaurata. The sequence continues at coordinate 5,242 of BMAV01004081.1, forward strand.
AATTCAAGACAGTAAATATTTTAATTCAGTTTACACGGAAACAGGAAATAAGAAGAGAATTATTTCTGCTTACAAAACTTTTCTTCAGAAGTTTTACGTAAAAATAAATAATAATGAAAGCAATAAATCCATTTTATAAGAACTAATTTAATAATGCACTTACTATACATGCAATATTTATGACTGTCAATGTTTTATGTAATCACAAGCATAGAAATTATTCACGCTAATGCAGTGATTCTCAAATTTTCAATATTTGTGACCCAATATTCACAATCATAAATTTTATCGACCTCCCCCCTCCATACAAATAATGAATTAAATTCAATATAATACTATACTTTGATACTAAAGCTACAATACGATTTAAGTACCACCGGCGTATATAATCGTTTCGCTCAGCTAAAGCGTTATTTTTCCCGGACGCACATATAGGTTTGTCCAAAGTACGATCTTTACTGTGCACTGCTATTCATAAAATTATTCAGAAGGCTTTGAAATGCAATAAAAAACTTTGGCAGTGTTTAAGAAGGGTGAACTTATTTCAAAGGATTTGCCTAGTGATTCCTTTTCTTCCCCTCCCTCCCCCCATACGTCACTTGAGCATGCCTACGTGAAAAACGGTGGCATTGGGGAATGAATCGCATAACTTTTAATCGACATTTAAAGGATTAATTATGAACCATACAAACTATTAAAATAAGTATTATTTTTTTATATTATTTTATTTATGATAAGACAATGTAGTCACTGGTGATTAGTGCAGAACTGATGCAATTATAAGTGTATTATATCAGTATAAATGTGTACTTTATTCTTTATTATGTGAGAATGTATTTTGTTTTATTTTACTTTCAGTAAATAAGTAGTTTTTAAAATATAATCTTTTGTTTTCGACTTTACAATATGCCCGCGCCCCCTCGTAGAGTAATCACGCCCACCAAGGGGGCGCGCCCCACAGTTTGAGAAACCCTGCGCTAATGACTGAATTTTGTGTAATAAAACTTTCTTGAAATAAATTACGATTTCTTGTAAATCATTTAAAAAGGCAGTATTAGCGAAAAAAGATTTCTTTTTTAGTACTTAATTCATTTGAATGCATAAAGTTCAATTTAGTGACTTAACGCAAGCATCAACATGATTTCAAAACGGGGGAGGGGATAAAGAGAGAAAGCGTGAGCATATGAAGAATAAAAAACATTCAACATTATGAAATAGCAGAATGAGTTATATTGTGTCAATTTATTTGACTATACTTATAAAATTGAAATATTCAGCGATTTATTAAAACAAGTGTAGGTATGTTCTGTTAATTCTCTAAAGTTAATTTTCCTCTCTCTGCGTAGTTATTTTATTAAAGTAAGTTAAAAAATTGTTTGTTTTTTTTCATACGTATTTCCAATCAACGTATGAAATCTACATTTTAGTTTTAAAAAAACGAACAAAAATTGTAAAGGAGTATTTTATTTTAAAATATAGAATTAGTTCATAAAAATAGGAACATTAAAACATAAATTTAAAAAAAATAAAAAGGAATAGCAAGGTTTGCATAGCTAAATATTCGGAAAAAATGCCTAACTGCGAAAATCACGGGTTCTGAAAATCTTCTACATCTACGTTGCCCTTGGCAGTGGCGGGATGCGTAGTGAGAAGGTTTTAACAATGTTAAAACCATCTTTAAGTTACAACAAAAGTATACCGCATGAAAAATACACTTTTGATAAATAGCTTCTACAGAAAACGTTCCATTCAAAATATTTCTTTGAAAGCTACAATAATTCTTCGCATTTGCATAAAAACTTATTGTTGAGCTGCTGTAAGTTTAAATCATTTTTTCAAAAAGTGGCAAGTGATACTCCAATGTACTTTCTTAAGACAAATTACCCACTATTTGATAGTAAATTCTATGGATACTATTATCACAAAGAGTCCTCTTATAATAAAAGAACTATATATGTGGTGTTATACATTTATTATATTTCTTTCTTCCTTCTCTTTTTCTTAATGTATAAGTAAATGATACAATAGAGCTTTGGAAACTTTTAATAATGCTTCAGAAATTATTTCTTATTCAAAAAAAAAATTAAATCTTCTAATAAACGTATTTTTTTACTTCTTTTGTAAACCAATATTAAAAATCTAAAAATGAGAAAGGTTTTATGTGTAAAAAGGTTAGCTCGAGCTTCAATTTATACCAGTTTAAAAGTTTACATTTAGTGATTCCATGACTTTTAGTGGTTTCACTGGATTCTAAATAATTTTAATTCAGATATAAGCATTCAAATCTCATCATAAGAAAATGGTTTAATTTTTACTTGAAAGCCCCACCTTTGGATGATATAAAAAGCATTTATATATAAAAGACAATAATAATTAAGAGCGAAGCTATGAACTTGAGGGAAGACAACAAGATAGAGTGAGAAATCACTCCTAAAAGATGTACAAATTTATATTTTAATAGTTTAATATTCGCAAAAATTGCACAAAATTTTGTAATTTATCTTTTTCTAAATAAGGTAAAATTAATTTAAAATCAAGTCACGCAATGCAATTACTTAGGCGCACGAAGTTCTATTTCATTCATACATCCTGAAATTTGAGGTTACATATTAAAAAACACTATTTTAAAACATAGTAGTATTGAGTTAGTATATATATTTGCCTAGTTATTACTATATGCTTAAAATTTTAATACTTAAAATATCCTAGCTTATTTTGCCCTTTCAAATTAATCGAATATTTAATGTAGTAGATTTTAATTTCTCAATTTTAAATAATCTAATTTTAACTATCAAGCAATATTTAATTTTGTTTTTTATATTTAGTAAAAAATGTTTTAAGCAAGAATTTTATATAATGTTTATCTCTTACCCTGTTTCTTATTTATTGAATGGACTACTCCAATTTGGACATGCGCGTTATCGATCATAGCTTTCAAACATGTTTTGTTACTCTATACTTATAACTAATGAAAATGAAAATCTGGTCGCCTCTGGCAACCACTATATTGATTTTATATAACATTATTACAATGCATAAAATAGAGGAAGCTATAAAGTTTGAAGTTAAATTCACGTTATATCTACATTTCCTTTAAAAAATTTACTCTCCACTTCAGTTGCATATGCTATAAAACTAATCATATGTTTATACATGTATGCGAAAGGCTATTTCAATCTTTTTTTTTTATTTATATTGTAATTTGCGAGTATTTTCTTTGTTTTTGGTATTCTAATGAAATAATTTTTCTTCAAATTTTCTTTGAGTAAGTGGGTTTTTAATGAAAATATTTCTGTCCTTAAATATTTGAAAAGTGCACTTTTGGTAGGAAAGCCAAAGTTCAGCAACCTGCTTAACATATACACAAAAGTGAAGAATTTGAAGAACATGTATGAAATATAATTTTGTATGCAATAACTTCAAAGAGATGATGCATGATGATTTGCTGATGAAATAATTAAGATTAATATCTTCACAAAAGAATTTAAAATTATAAATTGGAAGGAAATACATATTTTATAGGATAAATTTTTAAGGGGATTTTTATCCCCAATTTCTGAAGAGACGCCCCTATTGTAGAAGTAAAAAAACACCATTTTTTCTCACAGAAATAAAAAAAAATTATTTTTTTATAGTATAGATAATTCAGTGAACACAAGAAAACATATACAACGAAATGTGTACTCAGATTTTAAGGAATAACAAAGCTTAATTTGACAACAGAAAAACTAGCTTATTAACTTTGAATCAGGAATTGAACATTTACAGACACCGCATTGCCTTCTCACAATCCCAACTGCTTCCAATCCTTTTTAAATTCCAAAATTTTATAACAGAATTAAAAACAAAATACACAGTCACACTCTGAGTTGCCGTTCTATCCAATCAAAATTTAAGGAAAATAAAATTAATTCAACACAAGTATCATATATAAATATTTACCCTTAAGAAAATACATCACAAGAAAAATATCGTTTACATAATACACAATGAAAGTAAAATAAAAATCGTGCCGCGTGTTGAGTGATCCTGTCTTAATATCTGTATGCATTCGGTTGTTACAGTATGAATTTTGATATATATATATATATATATATATATCAAATAATATTATATAACTATTAATATTCTTTACTATATATAGAGTTATGTATCAATAATATTACACTATAGCTGAGGAATACAAAAACAAAAATTCTAATATAAACCAGAAATTAGACATTAGGAAAGAAATGTATAAGTAATGGAGTTCATATATGTATGTGAAGTGAGGGTTCACACCTCACCTCGGGTTGGTAAATGACGATAAAGGCATAGTTTATATAGAAAGGCATTTAATTAATTAAAAAAAGGTGACGGCACAACACAAATATTACATTAAGATGAAGAAAAAGGAGGGCGATGACTGCCCTTTACATCAGCTAGCGAAATGTTCATTCTCTCTACACCAGAGGTCGCCAAAGTGGTGGTCAGCGAGAAATTTTCGCTGGCCCACAGAAAAATGTGGAATATACTCTCTCATCACATTAAGTTATGTTTTAAGATGCATTAATTGCGTTCTTAGATCACAAATTTTTTGTAAATATGTTTAAGGTATCCGACTACGTTCGGAACCGTGATTTTGCAAAAGCATGTAAATGAATAATATTTATGATATTTAGCGTCACTTAGATTAGACAATGTATAAAAAATTGGGTTAAGAATAGTATTACAATAAAACATTATTTAAGTACAATATTTTGACAAAAAATTAACTTAGAATAATCTTTTTTCCAAATGTTCTCCTTTTGTAAAAAATGCTTCTATTGTATTAATATTTTGCCTGTATATAGCTCAGACCTCTGTACAGAGGCTGAACTATGAGGTTTGAAAAATTCACATTATTTTCAGAGTTACAACCATTTGAAATAATTATCGGCGTATTTTCTTAAAATTTCTCCCTTCTGTGTTCGTAAAACATGGATAAACCGACTTCCAAGTTATGCGCTTCAAAAATTCTAGTTTAGCCTCAGTACAGAGGTCTGAGCTATATACAGGCAAAATATTAATACAATAGAAGCATTTTTTACAAAAGAAGAACATTTGGAAAGAAGATTATTCTAAGTTAATTTTTTGCCAAAATATTGTATTTAAATAATTTTTTTTGTCATAATGTCCTTAAAACAATTTTATACATGTAGTCTAATCTAAGTGACACTAAATATGATAAATATTATCCATTTACATGCCTTTGCAAAATCACGGTTCCGAACGTAGTCGGATACCTTAACACTTAACAAATCCTATTAGTGGTTCGCGGGATTTAAATTATGAATTTACTGGCCCGTGAGGTCAAAAGGTATTTTGCGACTGCTGCTCTACACCACAATTAGCACTCAGTTCTCCATCCAACATGTCTGCCACTATCAGTTAGTCACAATTACCGTCAATGATGACAGTTTCAGTTAAGAATCGATGCTATGTAGATGGATACTACAGCCGGCCATTCTGACTGCAGAAGCTGTCATCAACCTCATAAGTAGGATAATGTTTAAGAGGAATCTGAAAGGGAAGAAAGTGAAACAGAGAAGGTACACACACAAAAACATGTAGAAAAAGAAAAAACAAGTCGCTGTTTTTAAATGCAGTGACTTTGCAATCAGGTGATGCCACTACACAGTTTCAATATGTTCAGTTGTTGGCTTAAGGTATCCGACTACGTTCAGAACCGTGATTTTAAAAAAGTTCATAAATGGATAATTTTCATGATATTTAGATTCACTTAGATTAGAATACATGCATAAAATTGTTTTAAAGACATTTTGAGAAAAAAAATATTTAAATACAATATTTCGGCAAAAAATTAACTTAGAATAACCATTTTTCAAAACGTTCTCCTTTTATTAAAAATGCTTCTGTTATAATAATATTTTGCCTGTATATAGCTCAGACCTCTGTACAGAGGCTCAACTATGACTTTTGAAAATTTTTGTGAAATTTCTTTGACTTATTTCAGAGTTACAATCAATTGAAATAATTATCGGCATTTTTTTCTTAAAATTTCTCCCCTCGGTTGTCGTAAAACATGGATAAACCCACTTATAAGTTATATATTTCAAAAATTCTAGTTGATCCTCTGTACAAAGTTCTGAGCTATATACAAGAAAAATAGTATTATAATAGAAGCATTTTTCACAAAGTTAGAATATTTTGAAAATAAGTCATTCTATGTTCATTTCTTGTCAACATATTGTACTTAAATATAATTTTTTATTTTGTAATACTATTTTTAAAACAATTTTATATACATTTTCTAATCTAAGTGACTCTAAATATGATAAATATTATCCATTTATACGCTTTTGAAAAATCACGGTTCCGAACGTAGTCGGATACCTTAAATCGCCTTTTACACTGCCGCATATTTTCCTTTGCATTTTCTAGTACTTTATCGATATTTGCTTTCCATTCTGTGTTGAAATCTTGCGGTTCTTTACAATGGTCTTTGACAGCCTCAAATTCAACTTCTTGGTTTCTTGGATCCAAGTGAACTTTGAAAATTTTATTTACACATTAGGTTTGTTGCTCATTTCTGAAGTTTTGTGTCTGGTGTGTGCTTCTTCTATCGTTTGAAGTTTTTTCTCCAGCTTTCTAACGTCAGCTTTAAGTTGTGCTAAATCCTCGCTTATAATGGTTTGTTCTTCAGAAAGGACCATAAGGGGTATGTCTTTGCAATCACTCTTTTTTCAGTAATCTTCTCACCTCAAGCTCTTCCAAGGTTTCCAAGGTTTCATTCTCTTGCTTTAATTTGTTGTTCTCTTCTCTCAAACAGTTGTGACATAGCCATCTTTCGATAGCTATGTCTTGGGGGTTCCTCGTAAGTTAGAGGTGTGGGACTATCTCGGAAGGATGAGACATTCTATAACTCTTAATATGACTTTTATTAAGAATTTAACTTAAATTACTTATATAACGAACAAAAACTTATATTAAGTGAGAATAAACCAAAGTACGCCGATTTAATTAAGTCAGATCGCGCAATTAGATCACTTATCGAAATATAACTATCTGCCTAATCTCGCTTTAACATTATACTAGCGTTCAGAATACAATCTTCCTACCTTGGAGGAATAATCATCGATCCAATCAACTTCAGATATTCAGGGTAGGCGTGAGTGCAATAGTATGCACCTTGTACAACGGGCGTGATCTCCGTGATTCCTGATTAGCCGTCTAAAAAATCACACTTCCACCTGTTCCGAACTTAGCTTTCTCTAAGATAGCCATTCCTGCTCACTAAACTTTCTATCCTTTTAAAGGTTATCTTATTTGCATTGTTGCTTCGTTTTTACTTCTTGGATTTGGGTTGGAAAAGTTTTGCCATTAATCGTGGCCGTCAAAGAACGTAGGAGTTATGTTAGAAGAAGAACGCGAGAGATGTCACACAGTGTCTTAACTTTTTTCAGATATTCAATTTCCTCTTCTAGCTTCTTTTCTTCCTTTAATTTAAAGCTTTCCTAATCTTGTGTTTCTTCACAATTTTCATTATTTAAAATATGAAAAAGATTAACTACAGAGGTGGTTTCCTCGCAATCATTAGCAATATTTACAATGGATCATCATCAATTTTGCCTCATAGGCGTATGCCAATTTTATCAAATGTAAACTTAGTTTGTAGTAAAAAGTCAAGGCCAATAATTACATCAAGGGGAAATACTCGTACATTATCATTAAGGGCATGGACTGTTGTGGGTATAGTATTATCTTGAATTGTAATGCTCTGTCCTGAAAGAAACCAATTCTTGAGACTTTATCTTTAGGAATACCGGAAAAAGTAGCTTGAGAAGGGGTACAAAGGAAGAGAACCAGTTGTTAGATACGTTTTCTTATTTATTATAATGGCTTGTGCACCGGTGTCAATAAGGACAGTTAACTTAGTGTCTTTAAGTGAAACTTCAACATGCATATTATTTGCAGAAAATTGTCTAAATGATCGTAAAATTGAGTGAACAGTCCTATCAGAAAGGTCATTAAATTTATTTTTAGGTGTTGAGTTATTTTGTGTTTGTGGGCAGTCACAGCATAAACGTGGCTAAAATTATTGCAGCCCCAACATTTTTCTCTCTCATGTGGTTTATTCATACAGTGGGTGTGCTCTAGTGTCCTTTAAACCACAAGAATAAAAAAACTAATTGTGGGTTTTGAGTACGATTTTGTTCAAATTTCGTTTTACGAGAGGGATCATCAAATTTTCTTTCGTTGTTTTGACTAATATGTCTTGAAACATTAAACTGTTTCTCCAAAATTTTTAGTTTTTTCTGTAAATTCAGGAATTGATTTGCAACCATGCAAAAATTTTTTATTGTTAGATGAAACAGGGATCCCCCATTGATAGCATGCTCAATTAGCGATGAAGTATCTAGACAGCCTTTGTGGGCTAAATAGTATTGTACAGTTCCATGTGGTCTCATACGTCTGGATTCCTCCAATTGATGTAATTGAATGCTATTGATTTTATGCGAAAATTCTTTTAATAAATGTTGCTTCATTTGATTCCAATCAGTAATGCCTCGAATAGATCTAATTATACCGGACCTGACAAACATTTTTTTAACTAAAATTACCTGATGAATCGGATGTATTATTTTATCCTATTTAAAAATATATTCCACATCAGAAATGAAAGCTTCGACGCTGTCATTATCTGGAGACGAAAACGGTTTGACTAAATCAACAATACCTTTTAACCCGCAATTTGAAAATTACAGTAAGACCCCGAATTAACTCTGTTTCGTTTAGCACTGTTTCGGTGTAGCGCTCTTTTATTTCAACCCGGGGATTAACTGAAATTACTCGCAGCGCTACGGGGATTCCCCGAAATTGCAGGTTTCAAAATATGTACATAACATATCCGAAACAGTGTAGCTGTGTTTCTTGTTTGGTGCGGTGCTGTCCGGACGCACTTTTATCATTTGAAACATTTTTTGACATTATTGTAAGTATAAATTTATGTAATACTATAACGATTAATACAGTGACAAATATTATGATCTTTAGTTTTTATCGTGGGTGATAATGAAAAAAAAGAAAAGAAAGCAACCAGAAAAAGTATTTCACTGGAAACTAAATTGCAAGTGATTAGAAGACTAGATTGCGGTGAACGTCAATTTCAAATTAGTGCTGCATTGAATTTGGCAACTTCAACAAGATGCCTTCTTGACAAAAAGGCAGAAAATTGGAAACACAGAATAGACTGAATGATCTGACTGACTTAGAATTTATTTACTTGTATAAGTATATATTCGTTTATATTGTTCTTATTTTTGTAAAAAATAAACGTTTAGTTCTATTTTTATTTAAAAAAAAACATAATTATTAAATTTAATACCTAACCAATTTTCTATCTATCTTCCCCTAACCCCATTATTTACATGTTAAGATAGACTCGTTTAGCGCTGTTTCGCATTAGCTCTATGTTGATGGAACTTATTCCCCACGTTAAGCGGGGTCTTACTGTATTTTAGTCTTCTCAAAACCATATCCAGTTCAGTCATCAATCAGACTTCGCGATCTGCTCTTTTTGTTTTACGTTTCTGAGTGATTTTTTTTTTTCGCATTGTGTTAGTTAAGAATCGTTCTGCAATTTCTTGGTTCAAGGTCATCGTATTCGCAGATGTCGGATTCTTCCGTTCGCAAAAGAGATAGGTTTCTCAAGCATTTTTAAAATGATATCACAACATTTCTCTGTATCAGTAAAGAATTCGAAATATAGCACTGTGCATATTGCAATAATATGTTTTTTTAAGAGAACACTCATTTCGGATTTTTTCTTATATTTTAATTAAACTAAAATTGGGTGGGAAACTGGAAGATTTTCGTTTTCTAGAGCGATTTAATCTGTCGCCTTCTTCGTTAGATATGAACCAATGCAAAAGTTTAATATGACTCGTAATTGCTGTTTTGAGGGATTGGGCAATTTTTGAAAAATCACCCCGTGGGCAGTCAATTTTCCATATTTTTAAACAAACAATACACAGTATTCACAATCACTAAATATACACACTCAATATATTTGCTTTATAATAAACACATAATTAACATCAAAATTTTAAAAGTTTCTTCTTTCAAAAACACAAAAAATAATACTTAGTGCTATAATAAAGTATCAATACACAAAATATTTATTTAAAAATGCAGTGCATAAAATAACTTTTTGTTTCAAGCAATCAGTTGAAATTTATAATTAAGCATAAAAAATTGTATTTCTTCAAAATAAACTCATTAGAGATTACTTCAAAATAGAAGTATAATTTCTTCAAAATAATCGCATCAAAATTATATTTCAAAACAGATTTTGAGTTCAAGAATCGAGGGATGTAATTTCAGCACAAAATTATTAAATCAAAAGCATCAAGGAATTTCTTCAAAAACCAAACAATCATAAAAACTTACTTACATTTTTATCGTACGGCTTTCACTTTGGTTTTCAAAACCGATATTGTCCATAACGTGCATCAGTCAGCATCACAAGGACTTTCTTCAAAAAACCAAACAATCATAAAAACGTACTTACATTTTTTTCTCGGGTTTCCTTTGGTTTTTAAAAATATTGTCCATAACGTGCATCAGTCAGCATCACAAGGACTTTCTTCAAAAAACCAAACAATCATAAAAACGTACTTACATTTTTATCGTACGGCTTTCACTTTGGTTTTCAAAACCGATATTGTCCATAACGTGCATCAGTCACATCACAAGGACTTTCTTCAAAAAACCCAAAAAATCATAAAACGTACTTAATTTTTTTCTCGGCTTTTTACTTTGGTTTTCAAAACCGTTTGTCCTCGTGCATCAGTCAGCCTCCAGTGTGTTTAAATAACATCCAGTGTCTTTCGGTCGGGTCTATGGGTTTTCAAAAAAGACAGGACGTGCATAAATGCGAGGTGAAGGTTCACACTTCACTAGAGGTTCAAAATGACAATAAAGGCATAGTTTATATAGGAAGACATTTAATTAGTTAAAACAAATAAGGCCACAATACAAATACAAAATTAAGATGAATAAAAAGGAAGGTGGTGGTGGCTAACTTTTACATCAGATTGATCTCTACACCACTTTTAGCGTTCAGTTTCCCATCCAACATATCTTTCGCAATCAGTTAGTCACATTTACACTCAATGAGGGTGGTTTTAATTATGAGTCGATCTACGCCAACTGGCGTGGATAGATACTACACACATGCACACGCACACACACACACATATATATATATACCAGTCAAATTTAGGACAGATACTAATGGATTGAATACATATATCAGAGAAAATCAGGCAAAATTCTCCAAGAATAATACAAGATACAATAAATAATCTTAAATCAACAGTTATACAGACACCCCTCCTATACCGCGGTGAGTGCGTACCGCGTTATATGGAAACCGCGCTATAAGAAACTCGGATTTAACCGTACAAACCAGGCTAATTCGTAGCGCGTTGTATGGAAACCGCGCTATAAGAAACTCAGAATTAGTACAAATCACATCTTTCGTACCACGTTATATGGAGATCAATAAAAACCCTTTTGGCGCGATTCCATAATCCTTTTGTTTTGTCTACGCCATGACTCAGTGCGTGCTCCGCTTTTAATTTATTCCTCGATGTGAGTGTATAATCACTACTTTTTTTATTTCATAATAAAACTAGATTTTGTAGGGAGAGGTGGTGGCAAAATTTTAACATAAAATAATTACAACTGAAAGTAATATTAATGTATTACACTTCCAGATTAGTTCCAGTTAGTGTAAATTATTTACACTATTTTACGCGTTCATTACACAAAATTTGTAACAATTGTTACTTTTGCGGAGCAGAGATGATCCCGTGGAAAAAAAACCAAAACAAAAAAACTAACACTAATATACGTTATCCCCATGACAACCACATTATCGCACGATAAAAATATCAAAGTAAATCATATTGTAATATTATCGCCTATCTTGCCGAGCATAAGCAACATTTTGGCGCCTAGCCCTACTGTATCGAATTAGCATCCCAGATGGAGTTACGCAGTTTGATTATGAGACCGACGATATCCAGTTAGAACCATTCATTGGGTGCACGGAAAGAACTGATGGGACGTTGTTGAACGGAAACCGCGTTGTAAGAGTACCGCGCTATAGGAGGGCTGTCGCAATTTCAGCTCCCGTTATATAGAAACCGCGTTATAGGAGTGTTGTGACTGTACTTAAAAATAATAAACCACTTATTGAACAAATGAAAAATAAAAATATTTCTTCAATCTATAGTTTAGGTTTTGAAGGTCTTTAAATAAATAACTCTATTGATATTAATGATATGATTAATATAACTGTAAATTTACATAAAGATAATTTATTTAATAATGCTAATTATGATAGATTTAGCTCTCTTTTTAGGTTTGTACTTAAAATATATGTATTTATTAAAATGGTAACTATTATCTGTAGATTTGCCACAAGATGACACTGCTAGCAACTAACTCTTGCCAATTTATATTTACATTATCTTATAAATAGTTTCATATTTAATTCTCAAAATTACATTTTTCGTTATATACACTGCTGGCCACCGTAAATGCCACATCCTGAAGGAAGCCTGCAAATAACATGAAATTTACAACATGCATTAGCGAAGGTAAGATATGCAAATCATTAGAGTTTCAGCGCAAACACATATCATGCGCGCGTGTTGCGCCACTTCAAAGCGCTATTTAAGGCTTGGAGATTTCGACGATTTCAAGTTCGGCAATTGTGTTTTTCTTGTGGTTTTTTCAAAAGACGATCACAGTTATGTCTCGTAGAAAACAGCGATCAGCTTTTGATCAAGTATCCAAGTTCGACAGAGGAAGGATAGTGGCCTACCGAGATTGTGGATTCTTTCAGGGAAATCGGTAGTCGTTTTGGACGAAATCAAACAACTGTAATGTGGATATGTGACAGTTGGATGCAGGAGGGTACAACATACCAACGTGGTCGATCGCATCCACCTCAGTGCACCACTTCACGGGAGGACAGGCAAATTGTACGCATGTCAGTGACGGATCGCTCAGTCACATCACCAACCATAGCACAGCCCATTGAGTCGTAACGCATCATTCAGTGTCTGCGCGTACCATTCGACGCCATTTACAGCAGAGTGGTCTATCTGCAAGACGTCCATTGCTTGGTCTAGCCTTGACGCAGAACCACAGACGTCTTCGCGCCAATGGTGCGATGAAAGAAGGATGGTGGTGGGGGCAAAATGGAATGAAGTTGTCTTTACTGACGAGTCACGCATCTGTCTGCAACACCCCGATGGTCGGATTCGAGTCTGGAGACACCGTGGAGAGAGGATGCTGAATAGTTGCATTATGCACCGCCACACTGGTCCTTCACCGAGTATTATGGTATGGGGCGATATTGGATATCACTCTCGCACTTCTCTAGTACGCATTGCCGGTACTTTAACCAGCCAGCGCTACATCTCCGAAGTGTTGGAGCCAGTTGTCCTTCCTTACCTTCAGGGCTTGGCCACAGCCCTATTTCAACAGGATAATGCGTGAGCACACGTGGCACGCATTGTCCAAATGTTCTTCGTCAATCACCAGATTGAATTGCCTTCCTGGCTGGCTCGCTCTCCAGATCTTTCACTGATAGAAAACATGTGGTCCACCATTGTTCAACGATTGACCCAGATTAAACCCCCAGCTGCCACACCAGATCAACGTTGGCAACGTGTGGAAGCTGCTAGGTTTGCTGTACCCCAAGAACACAACTAAAGTCTCTTTGAATCATTGCCGAGGCTAGTGGCAGCGGTGATCTCCAACAATGGCAGCTACACTCTGGCTACTGATTCTGGCAGGAACCACACTTCACAGAAGTCTATAAATGTAATCATGCTATCCTTGGTCAACATGTTATCTACAAAATAAATTTTGTTGTGCTGTCTCTTGTCTTTCTTGTTGTTGCATTTACGGTGGCCAGCAGTGTAGTATCATAAATATTATCCATTTATACGATTTTGAAAATCACGGTTCCGAACGTTGTGTCGGCTACCTTAAATCACTCCGATATGATTTAAAAGAGCCAAAACTAATTAACCTCGACGATTTAAGCAAAACAAAACTTTGTATAGCTGAAGGCAATAAATTTTAGGTACAATAAATACTCGGCAACAAAAACAGCCACCAAGCTCTCTAGAAGAAGAAATCAGCATTTAAAATATAAACAATGTCATCGTTCATGGCCATTTATGCAGCAAATCCTCCTGATAATAGTGGTGAATCTTTGAAAATTTGTGTTAGAACGTTTCATTTACTATTCTAAAAAACTTTTTTGAAATAATAATTTTTCTTTCTTTAAGAGGATTCAAGATATTATTTAATCTCGATAAATATCAGAATGTATAACTTCCTGCATAAAAATTAAACGTTTGGTTTAAATGGTATATGTAAGCCAAAAAGGGAAACCAGAGCCATTTCTAAGCCTAAAACTCTCCCAGGACCCCACTCTTCAGAAATTAAGAGCCGCACTTTTGGATTAAGATGATTCATTGCCACAAAAATTTATTTTTGTACCCTTATAAACAATATGATAGCTCATTGTGAGGTTTGTTCAGCAGAGAATGATGATCACTGTCCATATTTGATAGATTTTTCCCGAGGTAATAACTTTATTTGTCATTCATGTTTTCAAGGCTTTGTGTGATGAGTGCCCTGTATATTAATTCACAATTAAGTATTTCCTATATTCTTACGTTGATTTGTTTTTCTCACATTCTAATATGCCTCTCTCCCAAATTTCTATGAAATATCGATAATTATTTACCAGTTTTTAATTGTTTTATGCTAGTTACTTTAATTTTGGATATGAGTGTAGAATGAAGCGTTCAAAAAACGCACAAATCTCTTGATTTATAAATACTACATAGATATAAGAGAAAGAGTGATAGTTATATTAGCTGAGATGTAATAGTCAAATGTTATAGTGATATAATATATTTATATATATATTAGTTATAGTAATATTAACGTCACACTATTAAGTAACACAAGGGTTTTTGGTGACGGACGTCGTAATTTTGAGCCTTGATTAAGTTATGAGGAGGACATTGATGGAGCACCTTCCTCCTCCACCTACCACGCAACACCCCCGGAAGGACCTTAAACTAGACAGATTTAACTTACTTCGGAATCCTCTAAATGTTGAGTCTTTAATGAAACCACAAAAGTCGAACCCGCAACACTCTAATCACGAGTTCGAGACATTAATCATTTGACCACTATTGCTTCGGTGTCGTTTGGAGTTTGATCTTGTCAACATATCTGCTCTGTCATTTCGATATATCCTGCAACCTTTGGGCTCCACTACAATAAAATGTGTTTCTTAATATATTTAACACAACTTATGTATTTTACGAATGCATATCCCGGAATATTTGCATTTTCTGTAAATGGTAGCTGTTATGGTCGTAGTCTCCACTCGTCGGAGAAAGAAAGTCTAGATAGGATAGATAAATATGAAAAGGAAAAATTGTGTAAAAAATTAATGCATTATTCTAATTCACCTGATGTCTTTTGGCAATTTGGGGTTTTAGAATTACAGATATCGGTAAAAGATTAAAAAAAAAACGAATCATGTTTAGAACACACACAAAAAAAAAAAACATATCCCCCCTCTTTTGCTATTTCGTACAATAGATCTATTATGATGGAAACAGGTCATTTGAAGTGACAATCAGATAATGAGCTCAAGACATGGATTACAGCAACTCTGTACTTTAAATTTACCAGTAAATTTCAAAATATAAAGTAACTATAATTATGACACAAAAACCACCGATATTCACAGCGACCTAATTGAACTGGGATTTACCGTCCGCAGAATCAAGCAAATTATAGGACGAATTTCAAACCAACCCTTACCAGTTTTTCTTATCTCCCTCCCACATAATTTTACTAACGTTAAAATTTTAAAATTAGATAAAATCTGTTAACTTACTGTAAGAAAAGTAGGCTCTGAAAGCAAAGGGGTCACCCAATGCCTTCAATGCAACAAATTCAATCATACCACGGGTAACTGTCACTCACCCTTAGATGTCAAAAATGTGGCGAGGCCCATTAGACGAGAGAATGCCATTCAAGAGTCAAAACACTCTTTTACATAAATTGTCAAGTTTTCGGCCATATGGCAAATAGATATAGCCATATGTGTGATAAAAAGGTTGCGGATACTGTTTTAGAGTATATATACTGGAGTGTGTGTGTATAATTAAATATTCGGTAACTTCTATTTAAACAAATTATTCCAATAAAGGAAACAGAATTTATGACATTTTTTTTTTGCCAAAACACATTAAATTTTTTTCAAACCGGTAAAGTCCTTCGAATCCAAGTGGTCATGGCATCTTGGATGCCATTTTTTTGGTAGTGCCTTAGTTTTGAATACTAATGACACTGAAGATACTCCGCGATGGATAGGCGCTCCATAAATCTACCTACACTCAAAGTCCTAATCTTGGAATGGCGTTGGAGTTTGGATTTTCAGCTTAGGTATCATCTCTGTACTTGTCTATAGAGTAAATTTTAAGATTCATCACCAGTAGTAACATCTCTCTTCTGAGTGCAACGTCAATAAACACGAAAATGTGTAAAAATCAAAAACATAATCAAAAATAATTTTTGGATCGTACTTCTATCATTAGTATTGCTAATATTCAGTTTAATTTATATCAAAAGTAAAAAAGAAAAGATTTGTATAAAATTCAGCATTTACATTTTAAACATTTCTTATACTTGTATATTATCACTGCAACATTTAATAATTAATATGATTATAATACCGGAAGTGAAACATTTTTCAGTATGAACATAAGGTAAGGCACAGTGGTGGTTAAGATCCTTCCCTTAAATGCTTTGTTGCTTTCAAAAATTCAAACGTATTGCCTTATTCCAGCCAAGATAGTTCTATATGTAATTGTTAAAAACTTTCAGTTTTTTAGGTGTCTCGGAAAAAAGAAATAATTCTGCTGTTTTATATCCCAAATAAACTAATTATCGATTATAAAAACTCGAAGATTATGAGAAACAGTTTTTTTAATGTAACGTAAATTCATTCTTCCAATACTCTCAATGAGTCAGAATCACACACAAATAAATCAGGTTTTTTAAGTTCATATATAAGTATATACCCATACGGTTATTCAAGTAAAATGTGTGATCACAGATTCTTTCTCTTCTTAAATTTCGTTAGCTTCTATAGGACTGTCAGACTGGTTAAGAAATGAAACATATTTCAAACCAAATACTTTAAATAATTGTCTTTTATTTGAATAATTTCTTTTTTTTGGTTTTTTTAATTTTCAAATTTACTGCAAAGAATGAAAAGTCGAAATACTGATAATTTGGGTAAAACATTTTTACGTAATTTATTACGAGACTGTACAAAAAGTGAGACATCCACCACTATTACCACAAACAAATAGTAAATAAAGGAGCTGGAATTGATGCTATGTGAGAAAGTAATGAAAAAATTTTAATTCGGGAGATCTCGGAGACCTTTTTAGGTCCTGAGTGTGATACACAAAAAAAATTTTTTTTGCATCTTGCACGAGCTAGTTCAAGTGCAAAGGACAGCTTTACATAACGTCTCGTGCAATAAATATTCTTTTGTTTTCGTGAAATAATAGCTAAATGTTAATTTTTTACTCTCAAGTATCAGGTGGTTATAAATAAACTTCCCCTACCAACGGCCTCCTTTTTTTCTTTTCTACCTTCATCCTAATTATCCCAACCTCAGGACAGCCATTAGAGAGCTTTCTCATTTATTGCAACCAACCAATGCAGTTGCCTCTAATCTAACAAATAGTACTTACTGCCCAAATCATCAAGATCTCTCCCGCTGAAGCCATCAAGAACACCTCTCAGACTTTGACATCATCCACCTGCCTGATCCTAACATTCAACAAGATCTTCCTCTTTACAAACTCGGCGAACTTTGTTTTCCCATTCAGGACTCCCACTTGTTAGCGCAAAAATACAATTTCAGATTGAGGATGGAGGATCTTTTATAGATCCATATCCCTGTGACGTGAAGAAACGTGAAACGGCCTCCTACAACGCGATGCGATCACGGATTTACGAAAAAAGAATTAGTTCCAAAATGTCCATCAGAGGGCGACCTTTTAGGTAAAATCATGAAATTTATCTCTTTAAGAGGATGGTGGACCTTCAATATATCAAATTTCTGTCAAAATTGCGATTTTGATGTTTTATACCAATAATTTTCCTTATAATTCATAGAACAATTCTATCAAATAATTTGGTCATTTTGATTAATAATTACTGTATATTTTTCTTTATTTTACTGAAATAGATGTTTAGAATGTACTTTTCTTAGTTCGAAAATTTTCCATTTTCATATGTTGCGTAAAATGCTCTCCTTGCGCTTAAATTACGTCATATCTCTTTGAAACTTTCACAACTTCTGAAATATGATATAATTCACAAATTTGTCATTAGTTTTCTAAAACATTTAACGGATCTTATTTTGCGTTGTTTTGAATACCTTGAAAATGTGATAATTGGTGAAATATTTCATATAATATAGAAATTTGTCTTTTTTCTATCAAATTTTATTCAGAATTAAAAATCCATGCACAATAAATCTTTTGTTGTAGTTCATCTATATAAAACAAAAATCAGGTACATATCTCAAAAACTAATGCGCAAGGAGAATTTTTAAAAATGATTTAAAAATATTAATTTTCTTAAAAAATCAATTTACAATAGTTTTTTTTAAAAATATATATATTTAAATTGTGAAATATAAAATCTTCTATAAGATTGATTGCATTTTCAGCTGATTAAGCTAACAATTTAAGTAATTAGTTTTAATGGTCCACCGTTCCCTTAAACGACCAAAACGGAATACAGAAATAATATTAACAATCCAAAACAAGAATGATGAGTAATAAAATTCAAAACTGGGAAAAGCTGTCACAGTTGTAGGAGAAAAATGTCGAGATTTGCATGCTTCGAACGAAGAGAAAGCATTTTGCTAAACAGGTTAGTTTGTGTTAGTTTGTACCGAATTCGCCAAAGAATTGCCGAAAAAGTAATGTTTTTATCCACACCATACAGTGACCCCTTAAAGGCGTGTAGTGGAAATTCTGTGTGGATCCGTGGATTTTCCTTAGCCCAAATGTGGCAATTCTGTGTGTTGACTGTCCCATTGAAGTAGAAATAAACTTCGTAGCTCCACATGGTCATTATAGATCAACAGTCATTCTGTGAGAAAACTGACTTCGAATGAAAGACATTGTAGCTTGTCCCTATCAAGCAGCTCATGGGTTTGGCGGATCGTGTATGGGAAGTAGTGCATTATGTTTTCTAAGTACTCTTCATATGGTGCTGTAAGAAGAGTCTGCCTGTCAGAAACTGTACGCACGCTATTGTTCAGCAAAAGTTAGACATGCGTCACCTCGACGAGCGTCAGCAGTGCCAGACTTAGCCAAACTATCGACTACCTCGTTACCATTCGATCGAATATATACGAAATTTTGTGCTGGGCTATGCACGAGATGCACTGAAGTAATTTCGAATAAAAAGAAGTTAGTTTCAAAATGCCCATCGGAGAGCAATTTTTTGAGAAAAATAAGATTTAACTAAATAAACGACCAAAACGGAATACAGAAACAACATTAACAATCCAGAACAAGAATGATGAGTAATAAAATGTAAAACAGGGAAAAGCTATCAGTTTTGACAGAAAAATGTCGAGATTTGTTTGCTTGAGAAGAAGAGGAAGCGTTCTGCAAAACAGGTTAGTTTCTTGTTAGCTTGTACAGATTTCTTCCATGAAAAGAGTAGCCCAAAGGACGAATGTCGCCGCGAATCCATACTGTAGAGAAAGTGTACGCAAAATTCAGTGTAGATCCGTGGATTTTTCTTAACCCAAATGATGCAATTCTTTTTTTTGACTGTCCCATTGAGGTAGAAATGAGCTTCGTAGCTCCACATGGTCATTACAGATCAACAGTCATTCTGTGAGAAAACAGACCTCGAACGAATGAGGTTGTAGCTTTTCCCTATCGAATAACCTCTGCGTTTGGCGGATCGTGTATGAGAAGTAGTGCATTATGTTTTCTGAGTATTTTTGCACGGTGCTGTGAAAGAATATTCTGTTTGCAGATAAACTACAAGCTCGCTGCTGCCCCAACTCTGGAGGGCTGCGGTAGCTCAGTGGTCAAGGTATCGGATCACGGCAGGCATGTCATGAGTTCGAGCACAGTACAACTGAAGATCCGCCGTGATGGGCAGCGATGCACTTTAAATCTATCGACAGCTGAAACGTCCTCCCGTTGGTGTGGTAGTTAGGAGAGGGGTGCCAGCTCAAGTGTCATCCACGTCACTTGACCATGGTTCAAAATTACGTGGTCCATCGCCAAAATCCCTCGTGTAGCTGAACAGAGTGACGTTAATATTTCCTCACTCATGCCCCCAACTTTGATATCTGTCACTGGGCTTCAACAGCTGTCTTGACGCCATCAACAAGTACCAGTGTGACGCGTTTACGGCCTGTTCGAAAATGAATCCTAATTCCCCGTCTCTTCGAATCTCTTAATCATGGTCCAAATACCTTTAATAGACATTGTTCTACGCAGTAGATTCTTCCTAAGACGAACTTAACGAACTGCAGCAGAAGCAATCCTCTTGTTTTCGTAAAACAGATTCACCAATAAAGCACGTTCAACTCAAGAGATCGTTATTAGTACAGCCGGAAATATCGACTTAAACATACCAATGTCTAAAAACGTTTTGAAACAACGTTTTAGGTAAAGCTAACCTGTTTTGCATTAAGGTTTCTCTTCTTCTTAAGCACGCAAATCTCAACATTTTTTTCTCGGACAATTGACAGCTTTTCCCGGTTTTCCATTTTATTACTCATCATTCTTGTTCTGGATTGTTAATAGTGTTTCTGTTTTCCGTTTTTGTCGTTTATTGAGTTAAATTTCATGTTTTTTTTTCCTCAAAAGGTGCCCTCTGGTGGATATTTTGGAACTAATATTTTTTCGAAATTCCGTGAGCGCATCTCGTGTAAAGCCCATATACAAAACTTCATTGTATTTCGTTGACCAGTTTGCGCCGTAAGAGGGGAATTTTAATTATAACCACATGTAGTATATTATGAAATAAATTTAAATTTGGATGATGAAATTTTATAGGAAAGTTCATTACTAAATCGAAAATTCATTCTCTTTAGTTTTCTCAAAAAGGAATAAAAGTTTAAAAGTTAATATTTTTGTGGAAGTTAAGAGAAATGTATCACAAAATCTCAGGCCTCCTTTCTCTCCACTTGATGTATTTGTGAAATGTTTTTGTATTCCATCTGCTGTAACTTTCCTGTATTTTTTATATGATGGAATTTGCAAGGAACGTGTCTGAAATGCTCTCAAGCCTTCTGTTTTGAAAATTTTTACATACCGCCAATACGGGAAATTTGCATCATTTCAAAATGCATCAAATATTGCACATGGCGTTTCTTCAAGGGCAACAGAAATAATACAGGCTTTGATATCATGATAACAACTACTCTGGCAAAACAGTGACTAAGGCATTCAGCCACCAAGACGCATTATGAAGTTTTAAAAGACTCATATGATAACATTTATATCATGCTGTAAACTCTAGCAAGTTTCACATGGTGTAATTTTTACCTTGCATTGTGAAATTAAATGTTTGTAGGTCATGCAACGATAACATCTCCCCTCTTTCTTTAACTTTAAACGTTTCTCTTCATTAGAAAATATCTGGCATCTGATTGAAGTATGTGTATCTGAATTGCAAAATATGCAAACATTTTTAACTACCGTAGTTAAAGCGGAAGATGAAGGAAAATTATGTTTGAATTTAGGTTGTTGTCGTTGATACGATAAATTTCTCCGAGGATATCTCGAATTTTCTGGGATTTTTTTGTGAATGCCCAAGTACAAAGTTTGCAGACTCGCCAGATTCAATTTCAAATTTAATGAATTTCATTAATTCCCTAACATCACCAATATTTTTAGAATCTTTTTGACGATGAAATTCTACAACTAAATCATGCGGAAGTTGCTTAAGAATTATTGGAGTTAACAAATGTCCGTAATTTCCCGATGCGATTCCCCATAGAGTCTAAATTTCATATATTTATTTGACTTTCATCATGCAATTTTCTTAACCCTTTTAGATCAAAGGAGGATTTAACTGGTTCAATCTCTAATAGCTTATTCATATAACAAATAATTAAATGGTCCTGTCTACCCCATATCTGTCCTTCAAAAGATCCAAAAACAGGATTTATAATTATCCCCGGTAAGGGCAAAACCGGAAAAATTTTTAGAAGCTTCACCAGATAAAAAAGATTTTAAATAAATAAATTTATCCACATTACTTAATGACTCATTAGCATCAATTGCATTTGTGAAGTTATTGACAAATTCAAGATAATTGCTGGAATCGCCACTAAAATTAGGAATTCGAAGTTTAGGCAAATTTAGAGACAATGCATAATTATTGGTCCTCACATTGGACTCATTTGCACCTTTAGAATTTACATCTGGTTGGCTCAGATGAATTTTATTAATTTTGCTCTTGACCCTATATTTAACTTCATTTATATTCTCTTCATATTCAAGAGAACCTTCTATTTCTGCTTTAAACAATTCTTCATACGAGAGAAAATCTTCTTTATTAAGGGACCGAAGCTCTATTTGCTTCGCATCCAAATTTAACAAATATTCAAATAGCTGTTCTTGATGAGCCTCGTTCTGGCTATTGAAGATCTCTAAGAACGATTTCACTTTATTTACAAACTTCGTACAAGTAGAACGAACAGCTTTTCTTCTAGCTTTAATTTTATCAATACCTTCCAGTATTAAATAAAACAAAATTTACAATACCTTTAAAAGTCCGCGAAGACGTTAATCCAAAGCAATTCAAAGCACCAATCCAATTAAAACACCGCACACACAATTAAACTACCAATATATCCAAATGATTTAATGTTCCCGGGTTTCGGCACCATGCTGTAAATCGGTAGTCGATACTAGTATTGTGTGTGGGTGTCATTCAGTAATTCAACTAGTTTGATTTTACCAGGTTTTATTAAAACATGATAGAACTTCTATAAATCAATAATCTTAAAAATCTCAATCAAATTGATAGATAAAATAAATTATTAGACTGAAAATGTACAAAATGAAGCCAAGAATCGAGATTTCAAACCATACGTTAAAAACCCGCAGCACCCGATAACGTTCAAGAGTTTTAGAGCTTCATTGATTACTGTCGCTATTGTCACTGGGCAGATGGCTCGCAGAGCGAGCCCTTATCCCATATCTAGCATATTAATGGTGCCTGTGGTAGTAGCGCCCTTTGCTGGGGGGAAAAATCGATTGGTTAAAAAAAGCGAAAAAAAAGGCGGGTTTAAATTTTCCCGGAGTTGTGAGCAGAAAGGGGGTGAGAAGGGGAAAAAAGTTCACCCTTTGAGTGGCCAGAGCCGGTTTTTGATTGGCTGATGGGGGGAGTGAATTGGCTTTTTGGGGCCCTAAGTTTATTAGAGGAATAAAATGGGGAGTTGCCTGTGTGGGACATATACAAACAAATAATTAAGTTATATAAATGAAATTTAGCAGTTTTTTTAAAAAAAGGCAATTGAAAAATTTTAATTTTAAAGGGTGGGTTAAAAAGAGTCAAGAAGAACTCCTTGGCCCTTAGTATTGTCATGAGGGTATAGTTTTCTAAATTGAGGATATGTGATAATTATTAGTGAGTGGAAGAGAATAAAAAATTTGGTACTATTTTTTAATAAAATTTTTAAAGGGGGGAGTTTAAGTGTTTATAGATATCAGATTTTTCATATACATATTGCTCGAACAATCATGCGAATAGTTTTATTTTGCGATATTTCCAGCATTTTAATATTATTATTTAAGATATCCCCACACAGGACAACCCGTAACTCATGGGGGGCCCAAAACGCTGTGTAGAAAGTCCCTTTTTTTCTACGTCATGTTAAATTTCCCGGGAAAATTAGGGGTATTTTAATCTTAAAGCTTTCCCGGGAATTTTTTTCCCGCAGGGGAGCAGTGTTGTTTCCATGTGATTTTATTGTCGAGTAAACCCCTAAGTTAATTGTGTTTTGAGACCATTGGAGTGGTGTGGAATATAGTTTTGGGTGGGGTTGTAGATTTTCTCCTCCTTGTGAATAATACTGCAACCTTTTTATAATATTGAGTTTAATTTTCCAATTATTAAAGTATGATTCGAGAATGTTAAGTGATTGTTAAGTGCCTTTGTGAGTGTTGTGTTTTTTATATGTACCCCTAGGGAGTATCGTCGCGAAAATATTTAGACTGGTTTGGGTGAGTTGGTATTTTTGGTTAGATATTGAAGATAATTGGTCCAAGGAGAAACCCGGGGGAGCCCCAATATTGATTTTGTAAATGTTAGATAAGATCCTTGATGCGTATTTGATAAGATCTATTAGTGGGTAGGAGTTAATCATAGAAGGGGGGAAGTTTTTAATAAGTTTATAGATTAGTCCACTATAAACCCAGACTCGACAATGCCTTCTGATGCCCAGGAAAAGCCCAGGGGACCTGCCCCTCTGGAATCCAGAAGAATTTTTTCGTCACGGTAGTGGGTGGTAAGTAAGAGGCGCCTTTTAAAAACCCTATTTATTTGGGGTTTAAAAAAATTAGTATCAGAAATGTAGTGTTAATTTGTTTTGTGAAATGATATGCTCGGTAATTTTACTGAGGGGGATAGGAACAAATGGGTCTAAAGCTAGATGGATTATGATTATTTTTTCCCAATTTTTTTTAAAAGGAAAAAAAATCATTTTTCCAATTTTTTTGAAAATGTCTAAGTTTGAGAATTTTGTTAATAAGATATGTAAGAATAAGGAAAGCTTTGAGTGGGAGATTTTTTAAACATTTTATTGGGGAAACATGTAATAGAGTGGGGGATTTATTATTTTTTAAATTTACGACATAGTAATTTCCCCCAGGTCAGTGGGAGAGATAAGGGGGAGGCGGGGGTTTGCGAAATTTTCCAGCGGGGGAGACAACTGTGTCAATATTAGTGATTAAATTATCAGGTCTTGTGTTTTCTGTGAAGTTATTTTGAAAGGTTTGTGCTAGTAAATTTGCTTTTTGTGCGTCAGTAACAGCCGTGTTATTTAGAGTAGGTATGTCAGAACGTTTTTTGATACTGCCAAAGTGTATTGACCACTAGGCTATCGTGGCCACCCTATTAAATATGACTGTTTTCCAAATTATTAATGTTTAGAATTATAAAAAAATTTTAATGTTTAGGAATACTTAAAATTTAAACTTGTGTCTTAAAAGAACAATATTATTCTTGCGGCTTCAAAATTAAACACTTTGTTCTGAAAAAATATGGTTTGATCAAAATGACGTAAAAAATGTTCATATAACTGTTTTGACATAATTAAGTCTAGGTTCAAATAATTTTTTTGATGAGGAATGGCTTATGAAAATTATATTTAAAGATACATGTAATATAACACATAATTTTTTTATATAGAATATCGTGTAATAAGAATCTGTTCTTTTCATCCATTACTAAAACAAGGAGACACATTTAGAAAAACGGATAAAAAGAATTATCAAAAAAAAAAAACCTCACAATTGGAGACGAAATATTCCAGGAGTATAGATATTTTACATTAAAACTAAATCACTTTCCTTCTTTTTTTATTTATAATCCATACTCGTATATGATAATTTGTAGTTTACTCAAATCACTACCAAATGGAAACACATTTCTGAAACGGAGTAATATTATATTATGAAACGGTTTCTATAATCTTTATCCATAACCACAGAAAGTAACGAAGACTTTTAATATAGAAGATGGGTGTCAAACTCAAATGATTTGGAAGAAAAGGCCATCATCCTTAAATTAAACGGGGAAAAACTATTTTAAGCGAAATATATTTTTACATAAAAAAACCTTTTCCAAAACTTATAAATTGATACAAATAATTTATTTATAAGATACAATTCAGTGTTAAAACATTTGAAATTGAAATATTATTTACTTTTTTCTGAAAAAAATTTTCCCAACCAAAAATTGTAATACTTTTAAAACAATCCCCAGCAGAGAGAAAAACGTATTTATGAAATGCAGTAACATTGTGAGATAACCATAACAATCGGTATCCATAACCCCACAAAAATTTAAAATTATTAAAAACATACAGCTTTAAATGATTGGAAGACGAAAAGAACCAGGTAAAAATATAGAATAACTTAGTTCGCATAACGGAAGACTTAAAAAAAACATTATTTTTATAATCTGGTTTAATCAATAAAGAACAATAGTTAGGTAGTGAGGATAAAACTAGATCTCTGATAACTTCTTTTCTTGACACCGAATGTAGTAGAAATTTTAAATCAGTTTCATTTTATGTACAGAATACTTGTACTCCATGACTTGACAACTCCACTTTTTGAAACTTATTCCTTAATAATTCATTTTCACATTAATCCTCTGGTATGGAAATTTTACGAGTACAAACTTTAAAAAAAAAAAAACATTCTTATATGTGATCTGCCCTAGCCCCCAATCGCTGCAGGGAGAAAGCAGATACTTGTAAACTGTAGCGGTTTTTCTATAAGCCAGTATCAGCTACAGACAAAAGTGATCCAATGGTCTAGTGATCGTATTACTGAGTTTCGCATTCAAAGATCGAGGGTTCTATAGTTCGAATGCGCACCACAACATTCATTTCAATAAGCATAACTCATCCAGAAAAAGTAATTGATTTAAAACTATTAATATAAACTATAATAAATATTCTTTATTTTAATATTCAACCTTACTATATTGTAAAAAGTTCCGCTAATAGTTGTTCTTTTTTAGCACACTTAATCTTCTATTATTGTTTTTTCTGCCGCTGTCAATACACTAGATTTTTGTTTTTGTACCCTTTTTAAAGCAAACGGTTGTCATTCGCAACTGGAAAATGAATATTAATAATCAATTTTATAATTATCAAATCCGAATAGTAATTATTGTTATAAAATAATAAATATGCTTGTTTTTTATAATACTTTTTACATCAGATAAGTTTTAATTATTCCAAAAAAATATTTTCCGCTTGTCAACCATTTTCTGTATTTATGAAGTACGAAAAAAACAAAACAATTGAAAGAACTAAATGTTAAAACGTTTCTATCGTTTTGAATATATATATATATTTATATGTATAAACCAATGTGAGCTCTAGTGTATACGGAAATTGATTCTGAACTACTGAAGAAATTGTATCGTGTATTTCTTCGATAAAGATGATGTGTCTGTGTGTGGATTGAGATTCGTACAATTTTAAAATCAGAGCCTAATTTGGATTTTGTTTCTGCTAGAGCCATGGGAATAATTAGGTATAATGCATTCTTCATTTTTGATGCTTTCCAAATTTCGTACATCATGTGTCTATCGACGTTCGTGTATCATACTGTAGATGCTACAAGCCTCTTGGCACAGAGATTAATAATGACGAGATTATTAATATAATTAATATTTAAAGTGATATTAATAGTTAAGTAAATCAAACTTTTTAAAAATATACTCATATACTATTAGTAACATGTAAGTATGTAACATAATTGATGCATATTATATGTATATATAAGGAGTAAACTCAGGTCGTGCGTCAGGGCCGACACACAGTTTTTCTTTCTTTTTTTTATCAACTTCGAACTTTTAAGGTGAGGGTGGACCATTAAAAGAAAACCTCCTGATTGAAGGAACTTGCACATATTACCAATTTTAGAACTCCAAAAGAGGCTCCTTTCGCCTATCGTTGCAGTGCTAGCCAGAACACGAGGCCTTTCCTCCAGTCCGAAGAATATTTTATAGTTCACAGACGTGCATCAGATTCTAAATTTGTTAAGAGAAGTACGGTATACGACAGCGTTAAGAGAACAAGTTTGATAATTATCAGTGACCCCACGGACTTGTATTAACACTTATCTTGATAATTTGTACGGCTTATAATTAATTCCTTAATTGACGATTAAAAGTTACGCGATTCGCTCCCCAATGACACCGTTTTCCAGTTAGACGA
The DNA here is from genome assembly GCA_019973955.1 of Trichonephila inaurata madagascariensis. Taxonomy (NCBI): domain Eukaryota; kingdom Metazoa; phylum Arthropoda; class Arachnida; order Araneae; family Nephilidae; genus Trichonephila; species Trichonephila inaurata. The sequence goes on from BMAV01004081.1 coordinate 33,374, forward strand.
GCATATTTTTATGTATTTTTAGGGGGAGGAAGACACTGTCAACGTCCTTTTATTGCATTCCAAAGCCTTCGGTATAATTTTATGGATAGCACTGTACAGAAAACATCATACTTAGGAAGGATGTATATATACATCCAAAAATTAATGTTTTGGCTAAACGAGACGTTTATATACGTCGGTGGCCCATGAGAGGTTAAAGTCGTATTGCAGCTTTAGTGTCAAAGTATAGAATTATTGAATTCAATACATTGTTATTGTATGGAGGGGGCGCGATGAAAATGATGATTGTATAGTGGGTCACGCATATTGAAAGTTTGAGAAGCACTGGTGTACAACTTTAAATAGTGTTTTCCTATATATCTTACTCAGTAGAGCACTGAGATATCACGGAACCTTTTTAGGAAGGAAATTTGTTCCACGAACAGTTATTTAATTCTAATTCATTTAATGTACATTTCTTAAAATAGTGGTAAATCCCTGAATTAAGAAAGGTTTTCTTTCGCATTAGACATAGGGGGGTGCCAGCTCAGGTGTCGTCCACGTCACTTGACCATGGTTCAAAATTACGTGGTCCGTCGCCAAAAGCCCTCGTGTTGCTGAACAGTGCGACGTTAATATTCAATCAATGAATCAATCGCATTATACATAATTGAGTGAATATTAACGTCACACTTTTCAGCTACACGGCGAGGCGTTATTTACAAACCATGTTCAAGTGACGAGGACATTTACCAGCTCACGAACCCTTCTCTTAACTACAACACCACACCAATGGGAGGACTTTTAAGCTCTTCTACTCGGCAAATATTTAGTAGTACTGGGATCGAACATTTGACGTGTCATGCGCGATCCCATATCTTGACCACTTGGCTATCGTGGCCACCCAATTAAATTAGATTGTTTTCCAAAATATTAATGTTTAGAATTATAAGAAAAATATTAATGTTTAGGAATACTTAAAATTTAAACTTGTCTTAAAAGAACAATATTATTCTTGCGGCTTCAAAATTAAACATTTTGTTCTGAAAAAATATGAGTTGATCAAAATGACGTAAAAAAATGTTCATATAAATGTTCTGACAAAATTAAGTCGACGTTCAAATAATTTGTTTGATGAGGAATGGATTATGAAAATTATATTTAAAGATACATGAAATATAACACATATTTTTTTTAGAATATCGTATAATGTAAGAATCTTTTGTTGTTTTCCATCCAATTATAAACCAAGGAGACACATTTAGAAAAAAGGCTAAAAAGAATTATGAAAATAATTAAATAAATAAACTCACACGCACAATTGGAGACGAAATATTCCAGGAGTAGATATTTTACATTAAAACTAAATCACTTTCCTTCTTTATTTTTAATCCATACTCGTATATGATAATTTGTTGTTTTGTCAAATCACTTCCAAATGGAAACACATATCTTAAACGGAGTAATATTACTATTAAACGGTTTCTATAATCTTTATCCATATCCACTCCGAAAGTAACTTGAAGACTCTTAATATAGAACATGAGTGTCAAACTCATTGACTGGAGAAGAATGCCATGTACGCCTCCCACTCTATACCCCACACCACTACACTGGTCTGAGAGTACAAAATACTTAGATATCGTTTTTGGTAAATCCCTCACTTGTAATTAACATATTTTAAAAGCAAGAAACAAATTCTGGATTGCACTTAGATTAATTTACACCTTATTTAACCGGAATTTTGAAATGACTCTCATAGCAATATGGTACTTCTCTAGACAGCTGTTTTGCGTCCCATCTTAAGTTATGCCTACCCTGTGTGGGGTTACTTGGCTAATGCCAGTATTAAAATACTAGAAGTCTCTGAAAACTCTTATTCCAGAAATATTACAAGAGCTGGTATAGATATACCAGAAACTCTTTCATTTATAAAGCCTTTGATATTAAACCTTTTAAAAACTTCATCCAAACTCTCGCAATTAAATTTTTGAATAACCTCATTAATACTAATTGTTGAGAATGATAGGGTTCCAGTTGGGTGCCGTCACCTTCCCTGTTGAAATAAACTTGGATTCCGTCCAGGCGTTATTGTTGTAGCGAGTGCAATCGGTTGGCAACATTGCACCAATACGTGGAGTTTTGAAGACGTGTATTTAAGAAGGATGTGAGTTTAATCAATGAAGCTGGGGTGTTTCATTGAGGTAGGTTAGACACTGAAGAGTAAGCAAGTTCATCGAGCAAACTCCCACGTCTGGCATCTTCTGTGCTATTTCTAGGTCGCACTTATAGCTCTTTTTAGGCTGAATGGGCTACTCCCGAACAATTATCCCCATTATGGTGTTTGCAAAATTTATTTGCAAAATTGACATTGGTGAAAAGCTTTGGATTTTCTAGAAAAATCTCTGTATTTTTGCACTTCTTGCGATATATAAATTAAAATCAATCCAACTCTCTCTACATCCAGACGAATTACTGACAGTAAAGGTAATGGAAGCCAATCATTTGACATAAACATGCGCATGGTGAAATCATTTTTAAGTGTTGCGAAAGCCTACTTAACTATAGAAAAATTTTGTAAGTTAATGAATATGCATTCACCCTCAAGCAGAACATTCAATACATATTAAAAAAGTTATGTAAATCTATGGTTAGATCTACAAAAAAAGCTTTGAATGATGTTCGAAGTCAGGTGAAAAGTGCTAATCAAAGTAGTTGTGCCATTACTGATATAGATGTTACTTTTGATGGTACTTGTTTGACTCGGGGTCATTCATCTAAAATAGGTGTAGGTTGCGTGATTGACCTTCTACTGGTTTTGTCATGGATTTTGAGGTATGTCGAAACGCTGTAGTGAATGTGAACGCAAAATCTGGTTTTGGAAAGACTGCAGTAGAATTTCATATGTGTTATGAAGAGGCCGCCATATCTTCATGTTACCGAAATCAATCACGCCAGGATAAAATGTACATTACTTACATGGAACGAGGCTGCTCTTAAAATGAGCAAAAAGATCTGAGAAGATAATGGTTTTCGATACACGACACTATTGTCGAATGGTGATGCAAAAAGCATATCAGTATTTAAATACTAGGAAGTTTATGGTCCTGAGATAAAATAGAGAAAGAAAGAGTGCATAAACCATGTTAACACTTAAGAGGCTAGGTACATCTTTACGAAACGCTGTTAAAGAATGGCGGGCAAGAGGTGTTTCCTTGGGAATCCCGTGGCCGTTTAAAGGAAAGAAGAAGACAATTAAAAATTGTCATGTTACTATCAAATGCCATTCAGCTCGAATAAGGTGACGTAGAAGCAATAAAACTGCAATTTATGCAACATTGTTTCTATGGTATCAACGGACCCAAAACCTCAACATTGTAAATTTCAAAAGGAAAAGGTTCTTGGTGCTTTTCCGGAAAACACCGCTTTCTTGCTCGTGGTGAAGTACCAAGGTCCTCACGTAAGCACATGTGAAGACACCCTTGAAGGAAGCTCATTTATCCAAAATTATGCGAATATATCAAAGTTTAGCTTCAAATAAACTCCTTCAAAGATACATAAGATGTGCCACACAAAATGCAAACGAGAGCCTTCACAGCATCATATGGGGTAAATGTTCGAAAGAAACGTCAGCGACACTAAGTCGAGTAACTATTGCTGTTTGTGAATTCAATTTTGGTACAAAAAATCATTAGAAAATTTGCAAAAGGAAAATGGGCTTGCTTTGTAAAAGTACTAGGAATTTTAATAATTTGAAATAATTTTAAAAATTTAAAATTTCAAAATTATTGTTTGCTTAAAAATAGTATTTTGCCTATGAAATTTTTAATAAATATGTGTTCGAGAGAATACAGTACATATAGTTTTATTCTTATAACTATGTAAGTAAAAGAAATTGTGTACAGGGTACCGTGTCGCCTTAATTCAGTGATTTACCACAATTTTAAGAAATCTACATTAAATAAATTAGAATTAAATAACTTCGTAGAAATGTTTTTCTTTTAATAGGTTTCGGGATTTCTCTCAGTGCTACTGAGTAAAATATATAGCAAAGCACAATTTAAAGTTTTACACCGTTCTTCTCTTAACAAATGTAGAATCTGATGCACGTTTGTGAATTATTAAATATGCTTTGGACTGGAGGAAAGGCTTCGTGTTCTGGCTAGCACTGCAGCGATAGGCGAAAAGAGCCTCTTTTCGAGTTCTAAAATTGGTAATGTGTGCAACTTCCTTCAAGCAGGAGGTTCCCCTTAATTGGTCTACAAACACCTTGAAAGTTCGAAGTTGATAACAAAAAAGAAAGAAAAACTGTGTGTCGGCGACGACGCACGACCGGTGTTTACTCCTTATATATACGTATGATATGCATCAATTATGTTACATACATGTTACTAATAGTATATGAGTATATTTTTAAGAAGGTTGATTTACTTCATATTAATATCACTTTGAATATTAATTTATTAATACTCTTGCCATTAAATCTCTGTGCCAAAGGGAGCATCTACAGGATACACAAACGTCGATAAATACATGATGTACGAATCGTGAAAGCATCGCATCGAAGAGTGCATTATACATAATCATTCCACTGTTAGCGAAAAAAAATCAAATTGGCTCTAATTTTAAAATTGTGCTAATCTCAATCCCCCAACCCCACACATCTCTTTATCGAAAAAATAACTACATTTTCTTCGTAGTTCAGAACCCAATTTTCCCGTATACACTAGAGCTCACATTGGTTTATACATAAAATATATATATATTCAAAAAAAAAAAACTTTTTAACTTTTTGTTTTTTTTCAATTGTTTGTTTTTCTACCAAAAAAGTCAAAAATGGTTGACAAGGGGAAAAAAATTTTTTTTGGGAAAAAATTTAAAAAAACTTATCTGATGTAAAATGTATTAAAAAAAACAGCATTTTTTTTTTAAAACAATAATTTTTTTTTTTCGGATTTGAAAGTTAAAAAATTGATTTTTAATATTCATTTTCATTGGGGGAATGACAACCGTTTGCCTTAAAAGGGTTAAAAAAAAAAATCTTGTATTGACGCCGAAAAAAAAAAATAGAAGTTTAAAAATTTAAAAGAACAACTTTGGTGGAATTTTTTACAGTAAAAAGGTTGAATATTAAAATAAAGAAATATTTATTATAGTTTTAAATAATGTTTTAAATCTTTATTTTTCTGGATGAGTTATGCTTTTGAAATAAAAACTTGGTGCGCATTCGAACTATAGAACCTCGATCTTTGAATGCGAAAACCCGTAATACGATCACTAGACCATTGGTACTCCTGAGCATACTGGCATTTAAAAAACCGCACAGTTTACAATACCCCCGATTTCTTCCGAGGGGCGCAAGCGCAGATCACATAGCAAGGTATTTTTTTTTAACGTTTGTACTCGTAAAATTTCCCTACCAGGGGCTTTATGGAAAAATGGATTATTAGGGAAGTTCCCAAAAAGTGATAGTCAAGTCATGGTTTACAAATATTCTGGGTACAAAAAATGAAACAACTGATTTAAAATTTCTACTACATTCGGTTGGGAAGTTTCGTCTAATTTTATCCTCACAAATAACTTTGTTCTTTTTTGATTTTTCTAGATTTAAAAAAAAATGTTGTTTATTTTTTAAATCTTCCGGACCGAACAAAATTTTTTATATTTTTTCCTTTTTTTTTTCTTAATGATTACGCTGTATGACTTTTTTTAAAGTTTTAATTTTTTGTGATTATGGATACCGTTTTTTGTTTGGGTATCACAATTTACCCTTTCAAAATACGACTTTTGCTGGGGGTTTTTTGAAAATTTTAATTTTTGTTAGGGAAAATTTGATTTTTTCGTGTATAATGTAAGATAATAATTCAATTCAGAATAAAAAATATCACGAATTGTATCACATTAATAATTTATTTGTATCACACGAAAGATTTTCCCCAAATTATTTTTTTTTTTGAGTAGATTTGCACTTAGTTAGTAATATTTCCCCAAATGCTTTAAATTTTAAAGGGATGCATGGCTTTTTTTTCCAGTCATTGAGTTTGCACCATCTTCTATATTAAAGTCTTCAAGTTACTTTCATGGTTATGGATAAAGATTATATAGAAACCGTTTCATAGTAATATTACTCCGTTTAAGAAATGTGTTTCCATTTGGAAGTGATTTGAGAAAACTACAAATTATCATATACGAGTATGGATTATAAATATTAAGGAGGAAAGTGATTTATAGTTTTAATGTAAAATATATATACCTGGAATATTTCGTCTTCAATAGTGAGTTTTTTTTTTTTGTAATTCTTTTACGTTTTTTAAAAGTTTGGGTCCTTGTTTTAGTAATGGATGAAAAGAAAGATTTAAATTAAAGATATTCTAAAAACATTATGTGTTATATTTCATTATCTTTAAATATAATTTTTTTGCCTTTTCCCCCATCAAAAAAAATTTTTGAACCTCGACTTAATTTTCAAAACATTTATATAAAAAATTTTTTTGTCATTTTGATCAACCAATTTTTCACAACAAAGTGTTTAATTTTGAACCCAAGAATAATATTTTTTTTTAAGACAATTTTAAATTTTAAAAATATTCCAAAAAATTTAAAATTTTTTTTAATTTTTTTAAAATTAATAATTTGGAAAAAAAATCATATTTAGGGTGGGCATAACCCAGGGTCAAAATATGGGATCACGGCTGGGGATCAAAAATTTGATCCCAGTACCACTAAATATCCACCGTGTAGAAGAGCGATGTCGTTAAATCTGTCGCGAGCTCAAACGACCTACCATTGGTGTGGTGTTGTAGTTAACAGAAGGGTGTGCCAGCTCGGTGTCGTCCTCGTCACTTTAATTTTGTTTAAATTAATGAAGTCCGTAAAAGGGGCCCTCGTTTAGCTGAAAAGTTGACGTTAATATTCCCCAAATTTTATATAATGTAAACCCCCCTTAAAAGGGGGCACATTACCAAAAAATGACGTTTTAACGATTTTTTTTATTGCTTTTTTTTAAGTTCTGTGCCCTTTTATTATATATGCGTAAAAAAATTTGGGGTAGCTTGGCTGCATTTTTTTTGCAGTTTTTTAAAAAGTTTTGACGGTATGTCGAAATTAAAACCCAACCTAAAAAAAAACGTGATGTCGCTTTTTTTAAAGACCCCCTAGCACCCTACCCCTAAACAAATTTCGGGGGGTTTACTTATACCGTTTCCCAAAAGGGTTTTTATCTTTTTAGAAAAAAGTGAATTAGTTATTTTTTTATTCAAGGGCGTTATTCCAATTTTGGTTTTGCATTATTTTTTTTTATTCTAAAATCATTGGTATAAAAAAAAAAACGCTTTTTTAAAAACCCAAACATATAATCAAATGATTTCTTTATAATTTTTTAAATATTCGTTTGAATATTTTTTTGATTAATAAGTAAACAATTCATCGTGACAGCTATAAAGTCTTGTTGTAAAAAAAATGCAAAAGAGTTGCAGTAAACACACAGTCATAAAACTGTTTTTTTCAGCAAAGGTAAAACTTCTATTTCCCTCACCCTTACCTTTAAATATGAGATCCCAAATTTTAAAAAGACCCCTGCGAACAATTAAAATTTTTAAAAAAATTTGGGCCCTCATTATGTGATGTTTGCAATCTTATTCACTAAAAATTTACATTGAAAACTTGGATTTTCAAAAAATTTTTTTTCATTCTTGGATATAATTAAATCAAGAACTCTACATCCAGACGAATTTCTAACAGTGAAGGTAAGGGGAAGCCAATAATATGACATAAACATCCCATGGTGCAATAATTTTTAAGTTTTGGGAAAAAGTATTTGCTATGGAAAAATTTTAATGTTAATGAATATCATTCAGCCTCGAGCAGAACACACATTCAATAAAAAAAAAAGTTATGTAAATATCGGGTTGATCTACGAAAAAAGTTGTATTTCGAAGTCAGGTGAAAAACCTTTCAAATAAAGTGCCATTACTGATATAGATGTTACTTTTGATGGTACTTGGTTGACTCGGGGGCATTCAACTTACAAAAAGGGGTGGTTGCGTGATTGACCTTCTTAATGGTTTGTCATGGATTTTAAAAATTTTGTCGAAACCTGTATTAAATGAAACCCAAAAACTGGTTTGGGGGAAAAATTTAGCAGAATTTATGTGGTATGAAAAGGGCCCTATATCTTCATTGAATCAATCACGTCGTAGGGGTCATCGGCCATGGAACAAGAGGCGCCAAATTGGGGAAAAAATCCCATGATAAAAGGTTTTTGATAAAGACACTTTGTCAATGGTGATGCAAAAACATATGTATTTAAATACTAAGGAAGTTTATGGTCCCGAGATAAAAAAAAAAAAAAAAAATCTCCATGTTAGAAGGGCTAGGTACATCTTTTCGAAAAGCTGTTAAAAAAATGGCGGGCAAGAGGTGTTTCCTTGGGGGGGAAAAACCGTGGCCGTTTAAAAGGAAAAAACAATTAAAAAATTTCACGTTACTATCAAAATCCCTTCGCTCGAACAAAAGGGGACGTAGAACAATAAAACCCCAATTTATGCAACGTGTTTCGTATAGTATATCAAACGGGCCCAAAACATCAACATTTTTAAAATTTTCCAACGGAAAAAGGGTTTTTGGTGCTTTTCCAGGCTGCTATTCTCGTTGGGGGTACCGGTCCTCATGAAAAACATGTGGGAAAACACCCTTGAAGGAAGCTCATTTATCAAAATTATAATATATCAAAGATTAGCTTCAAAATGAACTCCTTCAAAGATGCAAAGATTGCGACACAAAATGCAAACAAAACCTTCACAGCATCTTTGGGGTAAATGTTCGAAAAAAACGTCAGCTACGTCAATTTTACTCGTGGTAACTTTTTTGTTTTGTTTGTGATGCTTTTGTGAATTCTTTTGGTAAAAAAAAATTATTAAAAAATTTGCAAAAGGAAAATGGTTTGCTTCAAATAAGCGTCAAAAATGTTACTGTTTGGCGAGATTATCGTGGGGGTTTCCAGGGAAAAAAAAAAGATTGGCTTTGGCAATTTCAAAAAAAAATTGGTTTAGCGAAAAAAAAACGCCTATTTTTGAAGGTTGAATATAAAGGGGTGGTTTTAAAATTTTATTTATAAAAAAAAATGAACTTAAAATTTAAAAAAATTTTTTACTTTAACAATTTTTAATGCATTTTTTTTTTTTTTATTTAATAATTTTAATAACTTAGAACATATTTTTTCTGTCAAAAAATTTACTATGACATAAATTTTAATATATGTAAAAAATGAAGCCCAAAGGTTTTTTTTCATGTATTTTTTTTATTTCAAAAAATTTAAACTTTTCACTTTTATTTTTTCATCGTGATCATATTTTAAAAAAAGCTAAGGTTTTTGGGGTTTTATTCTTTGAAACTTTTTGGTTTTTTTTGTATAAAATGTTTGATAATTCTGTATAGCAAATATTTATATGAAGAGCTATTTTTTAAAAGATCCACAAAGTTAGATATAGTTGTTTTTTTTACTGTTTTGTATCACTGTTTGTTGACAAGCGGAAAATATTTTTTTCGAAAAATTAAACCTTATCTGATGTAAAAAAATTTTAAAAACCGTTTTTTTATTTTTAAAAAATAATTTACTATTTCGGATTTGATAATTATAAAATTGATTATTAATATTCATTTTCCCGTTGCGAATGACAACCCCCTTTGTTTTAAAAAATACTAAAAAAAAAATCTGTGTATTGACAGTGGCAGAAGCAAAATAGAAGATTAATTGTGCTAAAAAAGAACAACTATTAGTGGAACTTTTTACAATATAGTAAGGTTGAATATTAGAATAAAGAATATTTATTATAGATTTAAATAATAGTTTTAAATCGATTACTTTTTCTGGATGAGAGTTATGCTTATTGAAATGAATGTTGTGGTGCGCATTCGAACTATAGACCTCGATCTTTGAATGCGAAACTCAGTAATACGATCACTAGACCATTGGATCACTCTTGTCTGTAGCTGATACTGGCTTATTAAATAACCGCTACAGTTTACAAGTACCTGCTTTCTTCTTGCAGCGATTTGGCGCAAGCGCAGATCACATAGTAAGGTATTTTTTTTTTTGTTAACGTTTGTAGTCGTAAAATTTCCATATCAGGGCTTTATGTGAAAATCTATTATTAAGGAGTAAATTCTAAAAAGTGGAGTAGTCAAGTCATGGAGTACAAGAATTCTGTACATAAAATGAAACAAAACTCATTTAAAATTTCTACTACATTCGGTGTCAAGAAAAGAAGTTATGCGATCTTGTTTTATCCTTACTACCTAACTATTGTTCTTTATTGATTAAACCAGATTATAAAAGTAATGTTGTTTTTTTTTAAGTCTTCCGTGACGCGAACTAAATTATTCTATATTTTTACCTGGATCTTTTTGTCTTCCAATGAGTTAAGCTGTATGACTTTTTATAAGTTTAATTTTGTGTGGTTATGGATACCGATTGTTGTATCGGTTTCACAATGTTACTGCATTTCATAAATACACTCAGGAACATTGAAAATAGCGACCCAAGAAGGAAGCTAAGTACAATAGCGAAACTTTGCAAATAAGTACAGCGTAATGTGATATGCAAATGATCCAAGTTTTGGGCCAATACGCATGCGCATACACGCTGAGGTGAAGCTACAATCAGGAAGAGGGTGCTATATAAGCAAGGGCAAATTCGAAGATTCATAAACGTGACGATTACCCGCCGATTATAGGAAGACTTTGGTAAGCGAAACATGCCAGATAAACGTGCTAGAAAACATTTCTCACAGATAAGCGAGTTTGAGAGAGGCCTGATCATCAGGATGAAAACTGCAGGCTGGTCGACGCGCCGTGTTGCTAGCCAGGTGGATCGTTCGGAGTGTGCCGTTAGAAATTGTTGGGAGCAGTGGACACGAGAAGGTACCCACGTGCGGAAAACCGGGTCTGGAGCGACCAGGAAGACCACGAGGAGAGGAGATCGAAGGATCGTGCGGCAAGCACTTGTTGACCCCACAGAAACTCGTTCAACGATACGAGCAGACGTAGGCGTAGCAATTGTTCCACAAACAATTTCCAGACACCTTGCAGAAGCAAATCTTAAATCCAAACGCCCTTTCCGTGCACTCCCTTAAACACTGGAACATCGGCAACTGCGTCTACAGTGGTGCCAAGTCAGATCAATGTGGAATGTCACAGATTGGCAAAAGTTGTGTTTAGTGATGAATCCCGGTTTGTTTTGGGAACAGATGATAACCGTGTACGGGTGTGGTGGCGCCCTGGTGAGCGGTATAAATACCCCACACTGTTCTGCGTCACACTGCCCGCACAGCTTGTGTAATGGTCTGGGGGCCATAGCCTATGATAGCCGGTCCACTTTAATTGTGATGCGTGGAACCTTAACGGGCCAACGTTACGTTGATGATATTCTTCGACCCCATGTAGGACCTTTCCTTAATGGTCCCCCAGGGGCAATTTTCCCGCAAGATAATGCTCGTCCGCATACAACAAGAGTTGCTCAAGTCTTCCTACGTCCTTTTCAGACTCTTCCATGGCCGGCCCGCTCCCCCAATTTTTCCCCTGTAGAGCACGTCGAGGATCAGCTAAAACGACAGATGCCATCGTGTCACTCTGTACATGATTTAGAGTTGGCTGTTCAAGATTTGTGGGCCCATCTGCCTCAGGTCAATATAAGGTGTCTAATCAACTCAATGCCGGACCGTGTGGTGGCATGTATTGCAGCTGGAGGTGGTCCAACGCGCAATTGAAGTTGCCCAGTATTTGTGTCGTTGCACACCCTGTATTAATTTAATTGTCTTGTTTTTGAGATCAAGTGCATATCTCAACTGTGTCATTATGTGTATTAAATTTCATTTCTATCCGATGCTTTCTTCTTGAGTCGCTATTTTCAATGTTTCTGAGTATACGATTTTGCTAGGAGTTGATTTGAAAGAATTACAATTTATTAGTTAGGAAATTAGATTTTACGTAGTAAAAAGTAAGATAATTATTCAAATTCAGAATAAATTATCAACACTCAATTGTATCATATTCAATAATTTATCTGTATCACACTATAAGATTTTCCAAGGTATTTGTTATGTAGAGTATATTTGCATGCTTAGAATTAGTAATTTTTTCCGCAAATGCTTAATTTAAGGCATACATGGCTTTCTTCTCCAGTCATTGAGTTTGACAATCATCTTCTATATTAAAAGTCTTCGTTACTTTCTCAGTGGTTAAGGATAAAGATTATAGAAACCGTTTCATAGTATAATATTACTCGGTTAAAGAAATGTGTTTCCATTTGGAAGTGATTTGAGAAAACTACAAATTATCATATACGAGTATGGATTATAAATAAAAAAGAAGGAAAATGATTTAGTTTTAATGTAAAATATCTGCTCCTGGAATATTTCGTCTCCAATTGTGAGTTTTTTTTTTTTTTTTTTCTAATTGTGTCTCCTTGTTTTATATAGTAATGGATAAAAAAAAACAGATTCTTACATTACACGATATTCTAAAAAAAATTTTTTTTATGTGTTATATTTCATGTATCTTTAAATGTAATTTTCATAAGTCATTCCTCATCAAAAAAATTATTTGTACCTCGACATAATTATGTGAAAACATTTATATGAACATTTTTTACGTCATTTTGATCAATGCATATTTTTTCAGAACAAAGTGTTTATAATTTTGAAGCCGCAAGAATAATATTGTTCTTTTAAGACAAGTTTAAATTTTAAGTATTCCTAAACATTAATATTTTTTTTATAATTCTAAACATTAATAATTTGGAAAACAGTCATACTTAATAGGGTGGCTACGATAGCATAGTGGTCAAGATATGGGATCACGCCTGGCAAGTCAAAAATTCGATCCCAGTACCACTAAATATCCGCCGTGTAGAAGAGCGATGTCGTTAAACCTTCGAGAGCTCAAACATCCACCCATTGGTGTGGTGTTGTAGTTAAGAGAAGGGTGTGCCAGCTCGGTGTCGTCCTCGTCACTTGAACTTGTTTTAAATACGAAGTCCGTCGCCAAGGGCCCTCGTGTAGCTGAAAAGTGTGACGTTAATATTCACTCAATTATGTATAATGTAAACCTTTCTTAAAGGGCACATATTACCCTAAAAATGACGATTTTAACGAATTTTTTTTTTATTGCTTTGTTTTAGTTCTGTGACTTTTTTAAATATGCGTATAAAATTTGGTAGCTCAGCTGCATTATTTTGCGAGTTATTTAACTTTTTTTGACAGTATGTCGAAGCGAAACTGACAGTAAAAGACGTGATGTCTGCTTCTTTTACAGACGCTAGCATCCTAGCCTAAACAATTTCGATTGATTTACTTATACACGCGATTTCTAAAGCGTTATATTTTAATTAGAAGAGAAGTGAATTAATTCGTTTTTTTTATGCAAGGGAGAAACGTTATTCATCTCTTGGGCTTTAGCATTATTTTTCTTATTCAAAACCATTAGTATCAAAACAAAAGGCTTTTCAAAAGCCAATCATATAATCAATTCATTTCTTTTATAATTTTAAATATTCCTTTGAATATCTTTTATTAATAAGTAAACTTTAATTCATCATGCCTATAGATTTTAAATGATCAAGTCTTGTTAGTACACAAAAAGCTAACAAGAGATGGTGCAGTAAACACTACAGTCACGAAACTGATGTTTTCAGCAAAGATAAAACTTATATTTCCTCAGCATTACCAGAAAGAAATATGAGATACCAAACTTTAGAAGAAAGCTGCTTGAACAACTTAAATTGTCATGAAAATTCTGAAGCCCTTCATTATGTGATGTTTGCAAATTTTATTCACTAAAAATTGACATTGGTGAAAAGCTTGGATTTTCTAGAAAAGTTACTCTACATCAAGACGAATTACTGACAGTAAAGGTAATGGAAGCCAATCATTTGACATAAACATGCGTATGGTGCAACAGTTTTTTATAGACCGACTACGTTCGAATTGTGATTTTGCAAAAGCCATAAATTAATATTTTTCATGATATGTTTAGTGTCACTTAGATAGAATACATGTATATACTATTTTAAGCGACATTATGATAAAATATTTAACATAATATTTGCCGTAACTTCTAGAATATTTTTCCAACAGCCTCTTTGCAGTACGTTTATTATAATATTTGGCCTGTATATAGCCAAATTTCACAGAGACTCAACTAGAATTTTTGAAATATATAACTTAGAAGTGGGTTTATCCAAGTTTTACGACAACAGAGGGGAGAAATTTTAAGAAAAAAGCGCCTATAATTGTTTAAATTGGTTGTAATTCTGAAAATAATGTGAATGTTTCAAAAATCATAGTTGAGCCTCTGTACAAAGGTCTGAGCTATAAACAGGCAAAATATTACAATAAAAGAAGCATTTTTCACAAAAGAAGAACATTTGGAAAAAAGATTATTCTAAGTTAATTTTTTGCCAAAGTATTGTATTTATATAATTTTTTTGTCAAAATGTCCTTAAAACAATTTTATACATGTAGTCTACACTAAGTGACACTAAATATCGTGAAAGTTATCCATTTATGCGCTTTCGCAAAATCGTGGTCTTGAACGTAGTCGGATACCTTAAGTGTTGGGAAAGGCTATTTAGATATGGAAAAATTTTGTATGTTAATGAATATGCATTCTCCCTCAAGCAGAACATTCAATACATATAAAAAAAAAGTTATGTAAATCTCTGGTTAGATCTACAGAAAAAAACATGAATGATGTTCGAAGTCAGGTCAAGAGCGCTTATCAAAGTAATAGTGCCATTACTGATATAGCTGTTACTTTTGATGGTACTTGTTTGACTCGGGGACATTCATCTAAAATAGGTGTAGGTTGCGTGATTGACCTTCTTACTGGTTTTGTCATGGATTTTGAAATTATGTCGAAACGCTGTATTGAATGTGAACACGCAAAATCTGGTTTGGGAGAAAATTCAGCAGAATTTCATATGTGGTATGAAGGCCATATATCTTCATGTGCAATCAATCACATAGGATCATCTTGTGCCATCTAACAAGAGGCCGCGTTTTAAATTATGGCAAAGATCTGAAGATAATGGTTTCGATACACCTACACTATTGTCAGATGGGTGATGCAAAACATATCATATTTAAATACTAAGGAAGTTTATGGTCCTGAGATAAAAATAAAAGAAAGAAGAGTGCATAAAACCATGTTAGCAAGAGGCTAGGTACATCTTACGAAAAAGCTGTTAAAGAATGGCGGGCAAGAGGTGTTTCCTTGGGAGGGAAACTTCGTGGCCGTTTAAAGGAAGACAATTAAAAAATTGTCACATTACTAATGAAATGCACGCCATTCGCCTGAAACAAAAGGTGACGTAGAAGCAATAAAAACTGCAATTTATGCAACAATCTTTCATAGTATATATCAACGGACCCAAAACATCAACATTTTAAATTTCCAACTGGAAAAGATTCTTGGTGCTTTTTCCAGGCTGTTCTTGCTCATAGTGAAGTACCAGGTCCTCACGTAAAGCATGTGAAGACACCCTTGAAGGAACCTCATTTATCCAAAATTATGCCAATATATAAAAGATTAGCTTCAAATGAACTCCTTCAAAGATCAATAAGATGTGCGACACAAAATGCAAACATGAGCCTTCACGGCATCATATAAAATGTTCGAAATAAAACGCTGTCAGCGAAGTCGAGTAACTATTGCTGTTTGTGGGAAATTCAATTTTGCAGCAAAACATAGAAAATTTGCAAAGAAAGGCTTGTGTTTAAATAAGCAGTCGTAAAAATGTTAGCTGTTTATGAGGATTATCGAAGAGTTTACCAGAGGAAACAAAACGAATGAGAAAAAATGCAATTGCTCGAAAGAAATTGCGTTAGCAAAAAGTTATGAAACGCCTCATTTATTAAAAAAGAAGGAATTACATATGAACGGGGTGGTTTTTAATAATATTTATTTATAATTATAATATGAACTTAAAAATGAATGTTTTATAATTTCAAAACAAATTGTGTTAGTGCATTTGATACATACTGTAATATTTTAATGCATTTAATTTTAATTTATTTATTTAAAAATATTTAATAACTTGGAATATATTTTACTGTCTTAAAATATTTACTATGACCTAAATTGTAATATATGTAAGAATGAAGGCCACACAAGGTTTATACTTCTTTCATGTATTTTATTGACTTTCAAAAGTTTAAACATTTTTCAGGACTTTATATTTTTCATCGTGATGATATATTTAAAATGCTGTGGCTTATTTTTGTATTCATTATAAATCTTTGAAACTTTTCCTGGTTTTTTTGTATAAAATGTTTGATAATTCTGTGAATAGCTTAAGAATTTATATGAAGAGCTTTTTTTTAAAAGATCCATAAAGTTAGATATAGCTGTTTTTTTGTACTGTTTTGTGTCACTTCATTCCATTTAATCTTATTTACTTTTTAATATATGCTAATTCAGGATGAAATTTGCATTAAAAACACTTAGTACAACTTGAATTTTAATATATATTAGAATGGATATTATATTTTAGCTCTTTCAGAGTTATTTTTTTTATTTCAAAAACTTTAAATTGCTTTTTCTCAGCTTCTTATTTTTCATGATGATCATGTGTTTAAAGTGCTAAGGTTTTTTTTTATTCTCTATACAATTTTGAAACTTTTTCTGGTTTCTTAATGTAATATGTTTAATAATTCTGTGCATGTAATAAGTATTTAGATGAACAGTTCTTTTTTTAGAAATTTATAGTTAGATATAGCTGTTTTTTACTGTTTTTATAGTGTGTAAGAGGAAAAAAATTCTAAAAAAAAAAGTATTTTTCGTAATACCAATCCCATGTCCAGAATTGTGGGAAATACTTCCAGGAATTTTAGAAAAAAAATGGTTCCAAAATATTTAAATTTTTGTTAAAGTAGTAGAAATTTTAATAATTGGAAATAATTTTAAAAATTTAAAAATTTAAAATTATTTTTTTTTAAAATAGTATTTTGCCTATGAAATGTTTAGTTTAAATATAAAGTTCGTATACAGTATTTATTATAGTTTCTTATTCTTATAACTATCTAAGTAAAATAATTGTGAACAGGGTACCGTGTTCCCTTAATTCAGGGATTTACCACAATTTTAAGAAATCTACATTAAATAAATTAGAATTAAATAACTGTTCGTAGAGCAATTTTCCATCCTAAAGGTTTCGTGATATCTTAGTGCTACTGAGTAAGATATATAGCGAAACACTATTTATAGTTGTACACCGTTCTTCTCTTAAAAATGTAGAATCTGATGCACGTCTGTGAACTATTAAATATTCTTTAGACTGGAGGAAAGGCTTCGTGTTCTGGCTAGCACTGCAGTGATAGGCGAAAGGAGCCTCTTTTCGAGTTCTAAAATTGGTAATGTGTGCAAGTTCCTTCAATCAGGAGGTTCTCTTTTAATGGTCCACCCTCACCTTTAAAGTTCGAAGTTGATAAAAAAAGAAAACTGTGTGTCGGCCCCGACTAACGACCGGTGTTTCCTCCTTATATATACATATAATATGCATCAATTATGTTACATACTTACATGTTACTAATAGTATATGAGTATATTTTTAAGAAGGTTGATTTACTTCATTTATTAATATCAATTTGAATATTAATTATATTAATACTCTCGCCATTATTAATCTCTGTGCCAAGAGGCTTCTAGCATCTACAGTATGATACACGAACGTCGATAGACACATGATGTACGAATCGTGAAATCATCGCATCGAAGAATGCATTATACCTAATCATTCCCACTGCTCTAGCAGAAACAAAATCCAAATTAGGCTCTGATTTTAAAATTGTACGAATCTCAATCCACACACACACACATCATCTTTATCGAAGATGTAGACGATACTTTTTCTTCAGTAGTTCAGAATCAACTTCCGTATACACTAGAGCTTACATTGGTTTATACATATAAATATATATATATTCAAAACGATTGAAACGTTTTAACATTTAGCTCTTTCAAATTTTTTTTCGTACTTCATGAAGTCAGAGAATGATTCAAAAGCGGAAAATATTTTTTTGGAAAAATTAAAACTTATCTGATGTAAAAAGTATTATAAAAAACCAGCTTATTTATTATTTTATAACAAAAATTAACTTTTTCGGATTTGATAATTATAAAATTGATTATAAATATTCATTTTCTAGTGGCAAATGCCAACCGTTTGCTTTAAAAAGGGTACTAAAATAAAAATCTAATGTATTGACTGCGACAGGAAAAAAAAAATAGAAGATTAAGTGTGCTAAAAAAGAACATCTATTATTGAAACTTTTTACAGTAATCATGTAAGGTTGAATGTTAAAGTAAAGAATATTTATTATAGTTCTTAAATAATAGTTTTAAATCGATTACTTTTTCTGGATGATGTATGCTTATTGAAATGAATGTGGTGGCACGCATTCGAACTATAGAACCCTCGATCTTTGAATGCGAAACTCACTAATACGATCACTAAACCATTGGATCACTGTTGTCTGTAGCTGTGATACTGGCTTATTAAATAACTGCTACAGTACACAAGTACCTGCTTTCTTCCTGCAGCGATTTGGCGCAAGCGCAGATCACATAGTAAGGTGGGTTTTTTTTTTTAACGTTTGTACTCGTAAAATTTCCATAACAGGGGCTTTATGTGAAAATCGATTATTAAGGAGTAAGTTCCAAAAAGTGGAGTAGTCAAGTCATGGAGTACAAGTATTCTGTACATGAAATGAAACAACTGATTTTAAATTTCTACTACATTCGGTGTCAAGAAAAGAAGTTATCAGCTCTAGTTTTATCCTCACTACCTAACTATTGTTCTTTATTGATTAAACCAGATTATAAAAGTAATGTTGTATTTTAAAGTCTTCCGTGACGCGAACAAAATTATTCTATATTTTTACCTGTTTTTTTTGTCTTCCAATGAGTTACGCTGTATGACTTTTTATAAGTTTAATTTTGTATGGTTATAAATGCCGATTGTTGTATCGGTTTCACAATGTTACTGCATTTCATAAATACGATTCTCTCTGCTAGGAGTTGATTTGAATGAATTACAATTTATTAGTTAGGAAATTAGATTTTACGTAGTAAAAAGTAAAATAATAATTCAACTTCAGAATAAATAATCAACACTGAATTGTATCACATTCAATAAATTATTTGTATCACATTATAAGATTTTCCGAGATATTTTTTATGTAGTGTATATTTGCATGCTTAGAATTAGTAATTTTTTCCGCAAATGCTTAATTTAAGGTATGCATGGCTTTCTTCTCCAGTCATTGAGTTTGACACTCATCTTCTATATTAAAAGTCTTCAAGTTACTTTCTGAGTGGTTATGGATAAAGATTATAGAAACCGTTTCATAGTAATATTACTCAGTTTAAGAAATGTGTTTCCATTTGGAAGTGATTTCAGAAAACTACAAATATCATATACGATTATGGATTATAAATAATAAAGAAGGAAAGTGATTTATATAGTTTTAATGTAAAGTATATCTACTCCTGGAATATTTCGTCTTCAATTGTAAAGTTTTTTTTTTTTGATAATTTTTTTTTAGCAGTTTTTCTAAATGTGTCTCCTTGTTTTAGTGATGGATGAAAAGAACAGATTCTTACATTACACGATATTCTAAAAAAATTATGTGTTATATTTCATGTATCTTTAAATATAATTTTCATAAGCCATTCCTCATCAAAAAAATTATTTAAACCTCCACTTAATTATGTCAAAACATTTATATGAACATTCTTAACGTCATTTGGATCAACCTATATTTTTTTCTGAACAAAGTGTTTGATTTTGAAGCCGCAAGAATAATATTCTTCTTTTAAGAAAGAAATTTTTAAATTTTCCTAAACTTTAAAATTTTTTAAAATTTCAAACATTAATAATTTAAAACAGTCAATTAATGGGGTGGCACGATAGCATAGTGGTAAGATTGGATCACGCCGGCACGCTAAAATTTGGGACCCCCACTCCTCAAATATCCCCCGTGAAATTGGAACGTTAAATCTTTCAGATAAATGTCCTCCCATTGGTGTTGGGGTTTTGTTAAGAGAAGGGGGTGCCACCGGTGTGTCCTCTTCCCTTTAACTTGGTTAAAATAACGAAGTCCGTCCCCCGGGCCTTCGGTAGTTGAAAAGTGTGACGTTAATATTTACTCAATTAGAAAAAATCTTTTAAAGGGGACTTATTCCCCAAAAATAGATTTTAAGAATTTTTTTTTTGTTTTTCAGTTCTGGACTTTTTTAAATATGCGTATAAAATTTGGGTGCCAGCGAATATTTTGGTTTTTAACTTTTTTTTTCAGTTTAAACGAAAATGAAACTAAAAGACGTGATGTCGTTCTTTTACAACACTATCATCCCAGCCCCAAAAAATTTTTGATTGATTTACTTATAAAGCATTTCTAAAGCTTATTTTAATTAGAAGAGAAGAAATTGTTTTTTTTATCAAGGGAGAAACGTTATTCCATTTTGGGTTTTTTCATTATTTTTTTTTCAAAACCATTACTATCAAAACAAAAATTTTTTTAAAGCCAATTTTATAAAAATTATTTCTTTATAATTTTAAATATTCGTTTGAATATCTTTTGATTAATAAGTAAACTTTAATTCATCAAGCCTAGACGAACGCTATCAAGTCTTGTTAGTAAACAAAATGCTAACAAGAGATGGTTCAGTAAACACTACAGTCATGATAATGATGTTTTCAGCAAAGGTAAAACTTCAATTTCCTCAGCACATTACCTTTAAGAGAAATATGAGATACCAAACTTTAGAAGACACCTGCTTGAACAACTTAAATTGTAATTAAAATTCTGAAGCCCCTCATTATGTGATGTTTGCAAATCTTATTCACTAAAAATTGACATTGGTGAAAAGCTTAGATTTTCTAGAAAAATCTCTGTATTTTGGATTTCTTGCGATATAATTAAATCAAGTAACTCTACATCCAGACGAATTCTGACAGTAAAGGTAATGGAAACCAATCATTT
>BMAV01004082.1:0-27834 GCA_019973955.1 Trichonephila inaurata madagascariensis
CATTGTTATCTTAAGAAAGGCTGATACAGGTACTATAATTTGAAATCTTAAATGGGTTAAATATATGTTTACTTCTAACAAAAGAGATTTATACAAGTTTACTTACATAAATATAATTAAAATAGTTATATTTCTGAGCGATCACTTCTTAGCTTTACATTGGTGAAAAGGTCAAGAAAATATTACAAGAGAGTTTCAAATTTGATTATGTTGCCCTCGACCACATTATAACTCCTTCTCAATATTTGTCCAACGTTATTTCAATATTAATACAAAGAAAGTATTTCCGTTTTTAAACAAAATATATTTAAAACATTGAACTACGTTTAAAACTGTTTTTTTCTTCATATTAAAAAGCATTTTCTTTTCATTTGAACATTTTAAAATTTTCATGAAATTTGGACTAATATGGCACCATATGTTCCTGGAGGATTTTATTCCGAAAATTGAAGCCTTCATTTTTATTATAATTTTCGTTAAAAAAATCCCATATTTTCTTTTTTTCTGAAACTGAAAAACCACTTCTATCATTCAATTCACCATCTGTCACCCTATTGTCAAAAACTCTTCCTTTAGACTAACTACTGATGCTTTTCTTTCATTTTCTTATTTGGATTTTTAAAAATTAAATGTTGTTTCAATATTCTGTTGGTCATTTCATACAATTTATATGGTTTAAATTCTGCGAAAGTAAATTTGTCGGTGGCATATATTATCTTTATATTCAGCGCAGTATGAAAATGTTTCACTGTGCAGCAAACGAAAGCTGAATTTCATAAATAACTTTAGTTAAAATGTCAATGCTTTTCTAATGGAAGGATGAAAAACATGGACTTTTTTATATGCAGGAATTATTTCTTTCTATGCATTGCAACCAGTATTGGGTGAGTAATTTGCCATTCTTTTAAATAGACCCATTTACTTCATCAGTTGAAGGAGCTTAATTTTTTTTTTTCTTTTTTGGAAATTGTATTGTACAACCGGCATCTTAAGGGTAAGAATGTCTTTGGAAGTTTAAATTGTCTTCAGCGGGCTGAAGGCAGGCAGGATAGAAGACACAAAACCATGTATTGAAGTAGGGAGAAAACCGGTTTATTTGTATCACTTCTATGAAAGGTAGGTTGAAAGTATTTGAAGAATGCGTAAGGCAATTTAAACCTGTACTTGACAATAGGGTTGGGTTAAAGCCATGCTTCGGCTGGTGACTACAAAATAATGCTCTCAAAAAGTGGAAAAGTAAGCAGGTTTAGAAGCAGAATATCTCTAATTTTGATAAAAAAAAAAAGGTGAAAGACAGACAAATATGTCTAGGATTAAGAGTTAAAACCATGTTAACCATTATTTTTCTAAAGAATTGCATAAACACAAATTAATTTTGTTATATTGAGATTAAAAAATCGGTTTTCTTTCCACAGAGGTGTTGGGAAAGTATGAATGAAATAGGAATCAGAAAACCATATAGATGATTCCAAATATATTAAATAATTATTTTTTTAAGTAAAATATACAATTTAGCAGCAAATTTAATAAATTTGGGAAATGTTATGTTTTTCTCAAATTGTGTTAAAATATGGAAGTTAAAAGTACGTACAATATCTGCGTGAGAACGTTCGTTCTTAGTAGAAAAAATAATTTGAGAAACAGCTATCTGTAACTTAAAGAATTGCAAATCTTTCTCTTCTTTTCTATGTCCCGCCATTTTAAACCAGTGAGGCCAATCGGGGTCCAGTTGAACACCATTGGGATCGACGGAAGTATGTTTGGTTTTCCAAATGGACTTTGAAAGCCGCTGAACTGAATGAACCGTCAAGGTCATACATTATCTGAACCGTGATTTTTCAAAAGCGTACAAACGAATATTTTTTTTTTAATATTTAGGGTCACTTAGATTAGTATACACGTATGAAATTGTTTTAAGAATATTATCACAATTGAACATGATTTAAATAAAATATTTTGCCAAAAATGAATTGTATTATGAATTATTTATTTTCCAAATATTCTTCTTTTACGGAAGGTGCTTTTGTAATAATAATATTTTGCCTATATATAACTCAGAACTCTGTACAGAGCCAGAACTAGAATTTTTAAATATATAATTAAGAAGTGGATTTATCCATATTTTAATGCATCAGATAGGAGAAATGTTATTATAAAAGTGCTGATCATTACTTCAATTGGAAATTTCGAAATAAATTTGAAATTTTCAAAAATTGTGGTTCAGACCCTCTGGAGAAGTCTTAGATATATATATGCAAAATATTATTATTATAAACATAGTTTTTATAAACACAGTTGTTTTTCTAACTGAAATTAATAAGCAGTCAAAATGACTTCCTTGAGAAATCTAGTGTTAATATATATTTATGCATCATTTTTTTATGTTATTACAAGCGCATTTTTCCTCAAATTTCTTTATCCTAAAGCCACTTTATCAAATCTTTATTCAAAAATCGGATAATAAATTAGATCATATACAAAATAAGGATGGAGAGAGAGAGAGAGAGTTTTTCATAGTCTCCTAATACTCCTATATACTACTAAGTTTCCAAAAACAATGTGTAACTGGTTCTACAAAGACACAGCATATAAATTGGATTGTAAAGGTACTTTTAAAATCATGATCCTTTAACTATTCAAAAGGAACACCTAGTTCTTACCAAGATGATTTTTAAAAAAAAATTTTTTTTAAGTGCTCATTGACAAAGAAAAGCATATTTCTACTATTAACTAAATATCAAAAATTATCACTCTCAGCGTCATGATGGCATATCTGTGTTGCAGAAACTGTAAAGCACATTCACTGTTTCGATTTCATATGTCTTTTTCTTCTTGTAGCTCAAACATTAAAAGGAGTAAACAATTTTCCTTTAAAGATTTTATTCTTTCAGAACTTTCTCATGAAGCTGGATGAGTTAGTTTTATTTTTTAAAGGAAGATTTATCATAAAGATATTTTTATGTGCTTTAATATAACGAAATCTTTACCACTCATAAAGTTCTTGCGGCATGAAACATTGAATGAGCTTAATTGACATTAAACATTGATTGAATCTTAAAGCTAAAAAGTAGATATTATTTTAATGTATGTTATTTAAAATGATATAGTATATGCAGATGTCTCGAGACGTTATACTAGTTTCTGATTTTTAGACGTAGGATAAGGCTTGGAAAAAGATTAAACTCTTTTTAATACAGACATCAAGAGAGTAAAAATGTTTTAAGATTTTTACAATGAAATATTTTTTTGTAAAAGGTATTAGTAGGACCCAAGAAAAATGGAAAAAACAAAAGTGCTTAGAGTTAAAATATGCATTGTAAAGTAGATCCCACCATGTTATATAATAACTAATAGACATACCCTAAAATGCATTTAACCTCCTTAGACCCGAGACAAAAATAAAAGCTTGATATCTTGTAAAAGGTACTTAAATAGCTGTTATTATTTTTAATTTATAGAAGCTAGGGGGGATGTATCACATGTCATACATCAGGATCCAGACACTACAATCAAAAATTTTTTTAAATATTAAGCAAGGTTGAAGTAATTAATTTAATTTAATTTTTAATCCCACAGTACACACAATTCATTAGTTCAACATGAAAATTAAGTTTTATTAAAGTTTTAAGTACATATTATATTAACATTATTTATTTATTGATTGATTGATTTTCGTGAAACGTCTTGAATGTCTCTCTAGTACTTGTAAAGCACTGAAAAACCTTGCAGTCTGTACATTATACAGTTGTTAAGGCCGAGCACTTCTCATTCCTGCACCTACTTTGATGATTCCTACCCCCAAATATTTCAGGCATGTTCCTAGCTTGATTGTTATGAGCTGCTTGATGTGGAATGCGAGTCGTAGCTCTGCGTTTTGGAGGGGCTCATCACTTTCATCTTTGGCTTGCAAAGGCGTTGGAGATGGCTTCTTCAATAAGCCGTGTATCAGTGTATTTGCTATATTGAGTCTAAATGCAAAAAGGTACAGAATGTCCTTCTTAGGTTCCCCTAATTCTGTCATATGATTTCTGTACGCGAGGCATGCACTCGACATGTTAAAGTCGATCATATGCAGAATGACTCGTACCGTCCATTTCTTGGTTCGGAACTTCATTCTGTAGAAATTAATGGTACGGTCCACCCGATCCCCTATGTAATCATTGTAATTTTTTTACACAATGTGAGAGCAATCCTACTTCCTGAAAATCAAATGAAACTGGATTGAACTTATGTATATGTATTCCCTATTGAGTTGGAGCAGAAAAGTCAAAAGTTACATCCTGATCTTTATCATCATCATCCATCTCAATTCCGTTATCACTTTGATAATCATCTTGTTTCAAATCCTAATTATCGCGTTCATTAGCTCTCATCTGTTGTAAAATATATCACTGTTAAAAAATTACTTATTAAACAAAAATTATCAGAAAAAATGGATAAAAATAGAAAGCAAACACCTCAAACAAAGATTTTATAATTCAAGAAACACTTCTATCAATCTTCAAATCCTCCCCAAAATATAACCAAAAATAACAAGCAAAATTGACTTAAAAAATATGTTCATAAGTGATTGGGCTCGATTATATCACACGTGATAAAAGCAAATTTTAACAAGTCATTATGCTTTAATATTTCAGTAAAAATTTCTTTTTTTTTGCTGTTAACTAGTATAAAGTACATATACAAAGAAAAAGTATATTTTAAAAATAATTTAATATTAGCATATAAATAAGAAAACAATATTTACTTAGATGACGTGCAAACATCTTGTTTTGATTCTGAGATGCTACTAGAAATTGCTATCATAGAAAGGTACTGCCATTTGGTGACTAAACGAGGAAATTTTATGAGGTATTTCACTTTGCATCTCATGTGATACAACCGGTTCCAAAATTGTTTTTCCAAATCAGTCCTCACAGAGAAACTATGAAACTTTTGTATCACATGTGATACAAGGGGACCGAGGAGGTTATAAGCAAGTTCAATATTTACTTTTACATTTATTAACATAAATATGCTTTTTATTAGAGTATATTTTTGAGCGATCCAAAGGTCGGCTAAAATTCCCTTAGTAAATTTGATATATAGTTAAACAATGAGATTGACATTTTTTCAGGTGGAAGTAAAATTGAATATTTTACTGTAATCCTACATATATGTTGCGAGTAAACATTTTTCTTTGATAATCTCAGGAAAAACTGTATATAATAATTTAGATGCAATTTGAACGTCTAATTGAAAGATGAGGAATTTGAGATAAACTGATTCTTCACTAAATCTTTGAAACCATTTCATGTAATATTCAAATGCGCTCCTAAAATTCTGTTAGAAATGAGTGAGAACTAGAAAAGTTGAATTCCCCCCCCCCTTAATTTATGGCATTACTTGCTACTTTAAGCCCTCTATTGTTACAGAGCCTTTCCAAATCAAAACTCATTTGAGAAAATAAGCTCTCAGAAAATATCATATAGTAGATGTTTTTGAGTGAAAATAAATCTAAATATGCTTTGTTTAAAATTTTCACTATTCACACACACACACACCTGTATTAATTATCGTTTTTGATCAATAGTTTAACTGGGTAATGACGCCTAGGTATTAACTGGTAATTAGGTACACCTACCATTCAAAACGAGCAAAAATATAGCCCTCAAATAGTTATTGCTTTTTTGACAAGAGAAAGATTTTTAATTTATTTTATATAAAAATAAATTTAATTGTTAAAAATTGTAATGATACTTTTGGTATTTCTATGGATAATTAACTAAAGAGAAAAAAAAAACATCTTTCAGCATCTATAAAACTCTAGTATGAGCAGTAGTTATATATGTCACGTAGAATAATTTATTCAAATATAATCAGCGGGTGCATATATATAATTCAACATGCGCTTCAATAATTTCAGAATATATCATTGAAAGCTCAGACTACAAGTCTCCTTCTGCGTTCAACGTGAAACCTACTTCCAACTATTAATTTAGGGTGACAAATTTATTTACTTGCAGATGATGATTTCTGAGAATCGAAATCTGGATGAGATATTTCATTGCCACAGAAGATACGAGATACGGGTCATTAGCGAGAAGGATCTTGGACAGTAAATGGACAAAAAGGAACTCTGAAGTAGGAATTTATATAAATTTGCATTAATTCGCATTAAAGTCGTAATCGTGTATGCTCACGAAGAAATAAAGTTTTTAATGTTTTTTGTTTTATTGTGTTTTGAATTTTACACATACATTAATAAAATATTTTTAAATGTACTTTTTTTTTGTTTTGTGGAAGTAGCATTTCTATTATAATATTTTTAAACATAATATTCAAATTTACCATGTGGAGTTCAAAGGTATAAGAACTTGTTATACAGGTATATTCTAAATCCCATCAAATTTCGCAATCAGGAATAATCTCTTATGTTCTTTCAAATACATTGTGAGAATTAATTGATACATCTGTTTGCATGTGTCTTAATTTTTTCTTGCGTTATAAGATTTTTTTTATAAGTTCTTTTCACTTTAAAATTTACAATTTTTCCTTTTATTTTAGATGGTATGGAATATATCAGTGCTTGAATAAATAACACATACGTAGGTTTTATGAAACCTCACATTCTCTGACTAACTCCTTAATCCGTTTGACCGTTCACCATACCGGCTACCGAAATCTAGCCTCAATCTGTTTGCCCGTACGCTGTGCAGGCACATTGATACTTTCTTCTTTCTATATTTGCTTTGCACATATTCTTAACTCTTATAGGGAGATTATTAGTGCTATGTATTTAAGATACGAAATTTGTCCATAGTACTAAAATTTTTTCTCATCCAGGATTTTTTTTTGTGTTAAAAGCAGGAATTTTTCTTTGAAGTTAGGAATTTAGATCTAAAATTTCTGATAAAGAACAGGGGGTGGCAAGAAAATGTGGTGTTTGTTGCTTGAATAGAAATGAAAATGGAAAAATAATACTAAGGAAAAAATCCGACATATTTCTGTCTCGAATGCAACGTAATACTTTGTGTAATACCCTGCTTCAAATTGTGTGAGTAGATATATATGCACATACTGAAAACTTTCACCCGTTTCAAAAAGGAGTGCGAAGAAGAAAATTGATGTACGTGAGATATTATTTTTAGATATATGAAACAGTCTTCACAATATGCAGAGCGTACTTATAAAAAGCAAACACTTAGGAACTTTGTATTCCATAATTATAAAATAAAAAATAGCGTGTAAATTTTAAAATGGAAAATTATCTTTTATTTCATCATTTTATTAAGTATTATTCTTAATTTCATGCAATGAAAAATGTGCCTTTTCCCCGAAGCGTTCGTTGGGAAAAAAATTTACTAGTTAAGAGGTTAAAAAAGTATGGAATACATTTGAATCAGCAAAAACCGAATTTCCTGAAACTTATTTTCGTATCCGAAAATGCTAACATGAACACCTTCAAATGTAAACATGATAGTTGAAAATTTTCTGAAAAGCTAAAATAAAATTATTTATAACAAACGCGTTTAGTAAAATTGGGTTACAGACACTTAAACTTGAATATTCCCTTTCTGCTTCACTTAAGACCTGTGGCCGCGGTAGCCGAGTGGTATAGCTATCGGACCGTGGCTTGCCTTGTCAGTAGTTCGAGCCCAGTACTACTAAAGACTCGCAGTGTAGGGCAGTGATGCCCGTTAAATCTGTCGAGAGCTGAAACGTCTTCCCGTTGGTGTGGTAGTTAGGAGAGGGGGTGCCAGCTCAGGTGTCGTCCACGTCACTTGACCATGGTTCAAAATTACGTGGTCCGTCGCCAAAAGGCCTCGTTTAGCTAAACAGTGCGACGTTATTATTCAATCAATCAATCAACCCCTTAAGACCTATTTGACTTACAACATTATTTCACACCAGAAAAGTTAAAATAAATAAACAAATGAAACAGTAAAACAACAAAGATAACTAAATTAATATGGTCAGAAATTTCTCAGAGATGATAAAGTATACATATTACAGGTTATATATTTTGCACTGTATCTGTTTTTTATCTACAATCACTGTTTGTACCAGGATTGAATATATTTTGTACTAATTTTTAAACCATATTGTATAAAAGTAGTTCAGAGCATTGTCAATACCGTTTTAAAATAACTGGATTCATGACCTGTTAATTGAACATAATTGTTAAGTCGAAAATATCCTATATATATAAATATATATTCTGTTAAAATCATTAATTCAATAATATCTCTCTTTTGAAACAAAAAAAGCGACTTAATCTCGTCATAATATACATCTACTAATTAATAGATCGACTTAATTACACTTCATCATTAGAATAAGAAAATGTAAAACTTTATTCGAAATCTCTCATTAAAACCCTTGAAGAACTCTTAAAATTAGATAAAACACCTCAGAAAAACTTCATTTGTACAATGCTATCTGTTTCCCTCACTTTTTCTAAGCTCTAAAACTTGTAAAAATTGTTCCTTTTTCTGTAACAATATAGACAGAGAATATTTAAAAAGTCACAAAATTACGTTTAAAAAAAGTTTCCAAGAAAGTAGCTGTAAGATAAGTACGCAAAAATATAACAGAAAGAGCTCCGACTTCCTTCTGACAAGATATTGGGTAACAAGATTCAAGAACAAGGGGAACAAGTCTTCACTCTACAAAAAGAGAAAGAAACAGACGTGTGCTTCAACTTCTTCACTTCAAAAACTTGGTCTTCAAACTATGATGAGTTATCGAAGTGAGAAATTGTATGTTTTTCACCAAGATATTGCCAAACTTTTCTCCTTTGTTGAGACTGAAGTTTTCGTCAATTATATTAATGACATCATGATTATTTTTAAAACAATTACATATTTTGTTGCTTATAACAAATATGTTGGCTGATTAAAGTTGATTGAACATATCTTTTTTTCATTTCGTTATTTGTCCTTGCTATTGGGAGTATTTTTTCCACTCAAGTCTTATTCTGATATATATGTATCATTATTTTAAATTTTAACTTTCTTTCTCTGTAAATAAAATTTTTTAAACGTTTTAGTGCCGGAATTTGTAAATAGAAAAAAAAAGGTCTTTAAGTAATTCGACTATATTTGAAACCTCGATTTTGCAAAAGCGTATAAATGGATAATATTTATGATATTTAGTGTCACTTAGATTAGAAAATGTATATAAAACACTTTTAAGAATAGTATTAGAATTAAAAATTATTTAAGTACAATATATTTAAGCTAAAAATTAACTTAGAATAAACCTTTTTCAAAATGTGCTCCTTTTGTGAAAAATGCTTCTATTATAATAATATTTTGCCTGTGTATAGCTCAGATCTCTGTACAGAGGCTCAACTAGAAATTTTGAAATATATAACTTAGAAGTTGGTTTATCCGTGTTTTACGACAACAGAGGGGAGAAATTTTAAGAAAACAACGCCGATAATTATTTCAAATGATTGTAACTCTGTAAATGATGTGAATGTTTCAAAAGTCATAGTTGAGCTTCTGTACAGAGTTCTGAGCTATATACAGGCAAAATATTATTATAATAGAAGCAATAATCACAAAAGGAGAACATTTTTTTAAAAAAAGGTTATTCTCTAAGTTAATGTTTAGCCTAAATATTGTATTTAAATGTCTTTTTTTTGTCAAAATGTTCTTAAAACAGTTTTATACATGCATTCTAAACTAAGTGACACTAAATATCATGACAATTATCCATTTATGCGCCTTTTTAAAATCACGGTTTCGAACGTAGTCGGACACCTTAAATGTTATAATTTAGTATTATTAAACACACACAAGCACACACACACACATATATATATATATATATATATATATATATATATATATATATATATATATATATATATATATATATATATATATATATATATATAACCATATAGATAATTTTTAAATAATTTCTGCTCAAGAGAAATAATTTGATCATTAAAGCTTAGAGAATCAAACACATATCGGACGTTTAAATATAAGGATACCGTATGATGGTTGCTGACTGACTACAACTTTAAATTTTATATAACAGAGAGGCTTAACCAGTTTTGTAGCTAATCCGCCTCTCTTCCCTTTTATATTTGTAATACTGAGTGAAATATTATTGAATCTAATAGATAGAAGACCTAAATTCTTCATATATACATAATTCCTATTTATAACTTTTTGAAAAAACACGATTCAAAAGGGTTTTTGATTGTTTTATTAAAGGAGGAAGATGAAATTCTAAACCCCTTAACTTCCAATGAAATGTTACGCGATTAACTACCCGGTGCCATGGTTTTTAACACAGGTGCGTGCTTGCAGTATAATAAAAGGGCAAGAAAGGACATACATAAGCAAATTTTTCATTGAAATAAGCAAATCTTTTGCAAACATTGTGAAGATCATTTTGTTGCATTCCAAGGCCTTCGAAATAGTTGAAATGATAGCAATGCAAAAAAAAAAATAATTGTATTTAGGAAGGACGGATATATTCGTCTGGGGCACATAACGCACCAATTTAACAGGACAGAAATATTCGCTGGTGGTACTTAACAGGATAATTAACTGCCGTTTTAAGTTGAAACGGGTGTAGGCTTTGCTCAAGTCTGGAAAGTAATTTTTTAAACATTTATTTAAGGTCACATTCTGTAAAACTCCAGAAATATATGAATATTTGTTTAATTGTGATCACAATAAATATATAAAATCTTTACAATAATGAAAGAGCAATAAATAAATTGATAAAAGATTTATATATTGGGGAAAATAGAAGTCACAGAATAACAAATATTTAAAAAAAAAAAAACATTTCAACTTCTCAAAATGTTTTTATCGGGTAAGAAGCTTCATTTGATTCAATCTGAGTGGATATTGAAAATTTAGTTGCGCACGCTGCATTTTGTTTCCAAGTATACTGATTATTTTCTTTTGTCATTTACAGAAGCTTTCCATAAAATTGGGAAAATATTCAAAACTAAATTAACTCCTGGAACATACTTTTTGGCGTCTTACGCAATTTTAGGAAACTTTTTTAGATGAAGGAAGAAATAATTTTGCTGTCTAACCCTTTTCTATAAACAAGTAACTCATATATATATTTTTAAATCGCTCTTTTCAAAATGCAAAAGCATAGTTTCGGCAGCTAGTGCTTCAAGTATCCGTCTGCCTATTTGCATTAATGAAATTTAATGTAAAATCATTAAGTTGAGAAGTTGCCCCCGTCGGGTGCCCTTTCCTTGATTATCAGAGTGAGCTAGAGGTGTAGGAATAAATGAAGAACTAAGAGCTGTCATGATCTTAATTTTATTTTATTAAGATCTTAAAACTTAAACATCTAACAGATTAGATAATATAATAATATTTGGGAGAGATTCTACGATGACTAAATACACAATATATATATATATATATATATATATATATTTATATTATATTACCGAAATAACGTAATCCGGACCACTATCAATAAAAAAGTCTCCTAAGCTTAGTTATAATTTTATCACAGATCTGAATAATAACTAGTCACTCCTACCTTAATTTCAATCGATGATCTAATCTTACTGGAAGTTGCGTATTTACAGGAGTACAATGGAGCACCTTGACCTAATGGCTCTACGTCAGGAATAACTCTGTTGGCTGTCACTTCACATTTGAATCAAGCATTATCATAGCATTCCTCAAACTGCCACCCGCTTACTCTAACTTCTGATATTTAAAAGCTTTTTAATTTGCATCTTTCTTTCATGCTTCACTTGTTGGGTTGTGGCTGGAAAAGATTTGCCTTTAATTCTGGCCCCAGAGAACCCAAAGGACATGTTAATTAAAAGACGCGTGAGCCCGTCACAAAGTCAGTTTTTTCTATGCAATGAAGAGCAATGCCTGTATTCTAAAATTTCACTACAGACTTTCTTTCATTTCTATAACATTAAATTAAATATATATAGTAAAATTTACATTAATATAACACATTTTATTTGTTATCATTAGCAGGGCTATATCACTAGTAGATATAGCGTCTTCAATAGACGTCTCAGCAAGCAAAAACGCATGTTATCAACAAGTGGTGAGGAATAATTAATATTAATTCAAGTATTTTATAATTTAAATTTAAGCATCCTTTCTTGAGGTAATATGTATCAGTTTACAATTTCATAAAAAGAAATGACTTAAAACATAAAAATATATTACTGTAAAATTTCACATTTCATCACTTTTTTTAGTCCTGTTTTCAACTTATTTGTGTGACTTCCTTTATTTCATCTTACATATATTTTAATAATGTGGATCGCATTCCTTTCATACGGTAAAAACTTTATCTTTTTTTTATGTAATTTTTTTCTTCAAACCTTTTGTGAGCCTATCTATGATTTAAAAAAGAGGTGAATGTTATAATAGTGTCAGTAACGATTTCCGAAGTTCCCTGTTCTATTCCCTTTCAATGGAGCACTTTGTCAAAGTTAAGGATAAAAAAAAAAAAATTACTAATGCTGAAGAAAGAAGTAGCATCAATTTGAGATTCTTTTCAACATAGAAATCCAAACTCTTTAGAAAATAAGAAATTATAATTACGAAACATAAGCAAACATTACAAAATATTGTAAATTTTGAAAAGAAAAAAACTCACAATAAATTTTGTACTTACAACAATATTTCGAATTTGAAAGTTTTAAATTTTACCTTGCTCCTCGTATACCAAAATTATTTTTACAAGCTAAATAATTATCAAATAATGACAAAAAAGTTCCCAGTTTTTAATGCTTTTAAAATTTAAGTACAAAGAGAGGGAATGCAATTTTATTTATTAATACATTTGGTTTGTTTATTTACTACTTTACCATATTTACAGAGTTAGGCGAAATCCAACTTTTCTAAAAAATAGCAATGCAGAAAACACTTTTTTGGACCTCCCAAATTAAAAGGATGAAGGGATAGTTTTGAAGTTTGAGAAACTCTGTACGTTGTGACTACACCTCTTATTAGTTCTACCATTCTAGCGTTCTGATGTACCCTGTTTTGACCAATTTGTTCCTACCGCATGTAACTCCTACGCTATTTTATTTTTTGTCTCTTTTGCCTATCGAATAATTTGTTTTGTTCGGCTACAAGCTGTTAACCTTGCACGCCTTAGACGACTAAGAAGAAAGGAATCACAATTTGAGCCCTTCATTAAGGGTTTCTTTTCTCTCCATTTGTTATTTGCGAGCTACAGAAGGAGACGGCACCGCATACCATCTTCCTAGTGAAGGAATTTTTTTTTCGTTTGACTTTCTGAACAATAATGAAAGAATATTGCTTTTAAAGCCAATTATTGCAATGGGTTTCGTCTCCTGGTGGTTCTTGAGTGTTGTTGGAACGTTCATCCGTTGCCTTTACGGACAATATCTTGTTGAGATGGTGGGTCCTGTTGACTTGTGTGCTGTTGCCGTTGAATTAATAGTTGTGATTTGTTGAGAATGTCTTAGTTAGATTCTCTGAGGAATGAATGCATAATCAACCAGTATCGTTAGGCTGTGTTGCCATCTTGTGTTGAATTCCTTGGTCACCACTTTTACAACAAGCTGGTGACCTTGTTAGAGGTGTTTATTTGAACCACACACCTACTTACCAGTCCGCAGTTACGCCATGCATGTCTTACACGACTAAGACGAAATAAATTCCCATTCGTGCCAGTCGTTAACGGCTTTTATTTCACTCCTTTGTTGTTTGCTACATACAGATGGAGGCGCCACTCCATCTGTATGCCAAATTTCTACGCACAATTGGTTCCTGAAACTAATTCCCCGAAAAAACAAATCCCCACATTCTCAGACATAATAACATAGATGGCCATGAAAATCTTCATTTAAAAATTTTAGTTTTTTAAGCTGGCATAATAGTATCATCCTTTTCCTTCAAAATTTTATCTAAATCTGTCAAAAAAGAATAACTAAAGATTGTTCGAAGCAAAAAATCTTAAGCATGATTCCTGATAGCAGTCGCTACACAATGACACTTTCAAATATATATTTTTGACACTTGCTGACTATGTCAAGACATTTTTATTTTGTTTTAGAAACCAGCTGCTACTTACTCTGTTCGCTGTGTATAGCTCACTATGGAATAAGCTGTATTCCTCATCAATCTTTTTCGAGGTTTTGAAAAACAGAAGTAACAGAAATCCATATCTTGTCTATTGTGTTTCAAAAATAAGGAAACATAAAAAAAGAATTTTTTCGTGTGTTACATTTTGGTCACTTTGCTTACTAACTGAAACATTATTTTACGTACTTTCTAAAAACAAATTTATAAACATTTCAAATTTCCAAAAATGAAATTTTCAAGAAAACGATTCGATTTTAGAGTGTGTTTCTTAGAATAAAAATTATTTGCTTTAATAAGAAAATTAATACATTAAAACATTTTTGAATCAGTACTCAAAATTTTCAAGCAAAAGTATTTTAAGCTATATTTAGTAGATCTTTGATAAATTGAAAATAGCAATAGTTGCAAAGTTACTAATGAAATTTGACTCATATATATTTGCATTGGTAGAATTTATTTCTACAAGCAAAAACTTTTTTTTAAAATCAAATCTTATACATATGAGGTAAGAAGGCTATACTATATTCAAACTATTTCTTTGTCATAAAAAGTATTTTTCTATTACAAAGAAGGAATTTTTTGAAACACATAATATATGAAAATATTAAGAAGAAATGTACACGTTTTATTTTTTTTTCGAAGTTAGTAAAAATGTGTATGATACTCTTCACACATTCAGCTAAACAGCTG
Organism: Trichonephila inaurata madagascariensis; assembly: GCA_019973955.1. Classification (NCBI taxonomy): domain Eukaryota; kingdom Metazoa; phylum Arthropoda; class Arachnida; order Araneae; family Nephilidae; genus Trichonephila; species Trichonephila inaurata. Next base: position 14,760 of record BMAV01004082.1, read on the forward strand.
CTTGATTTGCATTACACATCCAGATACAAATTATTTACACTATTTTAAGAGTTTATTACACAAAATTTGTAACTATGTGGTACTTTTGCTGAGCAGAAGGAAAGTGTTTTCAAAAATCGACCCACAAAAGAGTTACGGGGCGTTATAGATAAAAAAAATTTTTATTTATCAGCTATTATATCTACAGACTTAAAATTTAGCAAATATGGTTTTTTGTTCAGCTGAGATATACAAAAATATTTTTTTAATTTAATTTACAATTCACGTAATTAACTCATTAAAAACTTCTTTATCCTTCAATCTGTATTGCTTAATTTTTAAATTCCCCCGTGCGAAGAACGGGTATACCAGCTAGTCGGTAAATATAAATTGAAATTCTTGCAAATAATTATTTATTATAACAATGGGGTTATAGTTTGAAAGCAATTAGCAGATAGTTACAAAAAACCAAACGAGAGATCAAGAATAAATTAAACATTTGTATTTGAATAATCCAAACTAATGTATTTGAAAACGCCGTTAAGCGCACTCCTGAAAAATAATTTATATAAATAGGTGGGTACATAACTATGGCATACGCGTATATTACTATTTTTCTCATTGCTTTCTCCGTTCAAAATTCATTATTTCACACCAAAGCTATTATTGCAGTAAATCTCTGCAAGTAGTCATGGCCGAGTGGTTAAGGCGCCAGATGAGACCTCTACTCACTGTCTGGGGGGCATATCCCCCCATGGGTTCCCATGGGTTCGAATCCCAGTGACTACAACTTTTTCTTCAATGGACTTCCACTTGTACTGAAAACATAATATAGGTGTTAAACTTTTGCTGAGAACGTAAATTGCTCACATAAATTCAAAATGAAACGCGTAGAAATGTCATTTAGTGTCCAGAAAATTTTAAAATTGCAAAAAATACATATTATATCCTTGCTTCCAGAATTTTCTAATGCCATGTTTGGCTAGCATTAATATAATGGCTGCAGATGGCTCCACGTGTATGCATTCTAAGCACAAAGTTAAAATAACTTTGTTCTAGAAGAAAATGACCGGCTAAGCTGCTTAAATACACATTAATATTAATATATTTTATGAATAAGAATATTTTTCTACACAAATAATGATTTTAATCACATCAGAAACGTTAATTCTGCTTTTTTCCATGAAAAAATGGGGTGGGGGGGAGGATCGCAAAGTAAAAAAAAATATATATAAGGTAACCCTGAACCTTGAGATTACGTTAAGCCCCATAAGTGCACGGCTCTTAACAATCGTAATTCTTACACTAACATTTGCAATAGCATTGTCAGACTTAATGTCTCTTACGATTAAGCTGCTAATTCCAAAAATCAAAATGTAGTTACTTCTAACTCTCAAAATAGGCAACAGATTGCGCCAAAAGAACCTGTAATTTCTGCGCAAACTGTGATTCCAAGAAAAATTCTCCACCTAAAAAATAGATTTATTCCAAATTTTAATAATAAGTTTAACAGTAATTTTAATGGAAATAATTTTAATATTAATAACTTTAACTTGCAAGCCACCTTACAAATGACTATGCACTGTTTGTGTCAACTCTCGCAATTTACTCAAGCCATCGCTAGCTCAAATCCAAATTTCATAAATAATTTTAACCTAGTGCAAAATGCAAGCAATAATCCTAATGAAATGCACACCTTATTAGAGGCTTCATGTAATAATAATAATGGTTAAGTCCCCTATTGGCTTCAATTTGTGTTCGTGGAACGCAAATAGTTTGCTTAGACGCAGAGTTGAAATGCGTATATTCATAAAGAAACATTTCCCCGATATTTTTCTCATTCAAGAAACTCATCTGAGATCATCGCACACTTTTACAATAGCCAACTAAACCTACTATAGGAATGATAGAATCACTAATACTGTGCGGCCGCTGGTGGACCTCCAATTCTTATAAAAAATTCTCTTAAACATTACTGTCTCCCTCTACCCCTGCCCTGCAAGCTATCGAAGAAGCTACTAACAATATACTAACTCTCCATGACCATGATTCCATTTCTATTGTCTCTGTTTATATTTCCTCTTCCTCCGATGAAAACTTGTTCAGAATAGATTTAGAATATTTTCTCCAAACAAGTAGTCATTGTGTCCTTTTCGGCGACTTCAATGCTACTCACAATGCTTGGAATTGTAATGTAAACTCAAACAGAGGCAAACATCTTTTTAAGACTTATTCATCTATTTCCTTTTCTCCAAACTGTATATATATATTTTTCAGTTTTACAAATGTTTACCAATTGGTTATCTTTCATAGTTATAATATTTGTATAATTTGTAGCAAATGGAAATGGTTATAATTGCTTTTGACTTTATTTATTGCAACCAATATAATAATGTTTCAATCACATGCCTGAGGAACAGCCGGCTGGGTTGCGTAGTTGGTTGGTCTCTGACATTTTGTACCCAATGTTACAGGTTCGACCCCGGTCCATGTCGATGGATTTTCCTGATGCAGAAAATCGACAGCGGCCATGTCCTATGATTATACGGCATGAAAAAGATCCATTGAGTCTGTTTGGCTTTTGGATGCTCTGGGCAAAATTAAAATTCCTTGGCACAAATTTCGCATCAGCAGAGCTCAGATGCCTCCCTCTGGGGAAGAAACTGAGCGTCAAAATTAATTGCGGTAATTCGTATCGCATAAATGGTGCCACACTAAAAAGTGATACCAGATCCTGTGGAATATACTAGGTCTTCAAAGGTAGAAATACCAATACGCAGCACCGTTACAGAAGAAAAAATACCTGAGGAAGTAATTTGGCATAGATTATAATTTTTAAGAATGAAAATATTCAAATGAAAAATTACTCAAGGTCTCAAATATTGGTGTTTAAGTAATTCATTACGCTTTGTAGTAACAGAAGTATAACCATTTTTCATTATCCCGAGAACAATTATAACAAAATAAACAAATAAGTAACTGAGACTTCGAGGAATATGAAATGAAAAAAAAATTGTTTCGAAAATCGAACTCAAAGAAAAACAAACTCGTGTTGCGTGGAGAGAATTCAGACGTATCATTTTGGATTGATAATCAAGCCAATACACATTGAGTTAAGGACTGTGGGGTAAGTATCGAACGAATTCTGTGATTTTACATAAGATTCAATTACAGCCAAACTGGCAAATTACATCTCATTCAAATTACAGCAAAACAGCAAATTACATCTCCTTCAAATTACAAACTTTCAACATAAATAAGTGCAAAGAATAGCTTGCTTTATTTTAAAAGTAGTATGTGCCAAGAGAATATTGATATACTCATACGTTTAAATATTAAACATATTTAAATAAATTTCTTAAAAGTACGAATTTTGGCAAATAAATTAAATGTGTCTGATGCGAATCATTTTATATCAAGTGATTTATATACATTCCTATATTATTTTCTTCCGTTGCTGGAATTATTTACTTTTAATTAGATAGATTTACGTCTTATTTAAAAACAGACAGGAAATACGAGGTTTTGAATGTTATTGCAGTAATTAAGTATAAAAAGAAAAAAAATGGGAATTATATTTCATTAACCCTCCAAGTGTTTTGATCTGTCCTGAAATACCATTCCGGAAACGTGTAATGCTTTTTTGCAAACTTCTTCGAAAGTGCAGACGGTTTCATTCATTCCCCCTTTTAAGCTCGTGGGAGGTCCAATGGGGACGATCTTATTGCTCACACACACACAGTTCGGCTTCTTTGTTAATTTAAAACCGGGAGATTACCCTTTCACAGCTGTAATATTGCCTTGAGCAAAAAAAGGTGGGACAGTTTTGGTTGTTCCCTGATCTGTTCAGTCATGGTAAAATAACAAGAAAATGAAGAATAAAAAAACCTGAAAGTAATGAAGTGTTTAAAATTGAAAAATGTTTATTTTAAACAAAACAAAATTTGTTTCTGTCATTTATGAACATTAATTTTTTTTCTGCTAAATAAAATTATTTTGGTATTAGGAAATAGCCAGGAAAAAACACCCTGTATTTATTGTTGGATTGAGACTAAGAAAATACATCACTACAATGATTAGATTTATGAAATAAAATTAATCTTCCTCTATTCAATTACGTTTTAAATTTAAAATAACATAAAGAGGGATTTCAACAATTTAAATTTATATAAATTTTAATCCTATTAATGACATTTTTATGTCAAATGAATTTTTTCGGAAAAAGTTTAACTTTTGTTTCATAGTATCCTTTGTAACAACTTGTAATAAGTAAAATTATCTTCTCTACATAGTCATTTGTGACGGAGAATAACACAATCTTAGTCAAAATTTTTTAAAATTTTAATGTGGATATAAAAAGGGTAAGAATTTCTATCTATTTTCAAGTCAAGTTTAATTTTTTTCTTTCTGTTTCTTTAGTGTTAAATGGAAAATTCTCATCGATAGCTACATTTCACACAATTCAGTCATTACAAATTCTATTGTGAGAAAAAGTTCTCCCCAATTAATTTTGTCTTTTAAAAGAGCACACTTAAAACCATTTTGTTCAGTGAAGTTAACTGACAATTCCACAATGTATCCATACCAAATTTTAAAAATATTTTTAACATTTGGAAATGTATCCTGTATTAAATTTTTTGAGTATACATAAATATTGCCTGCTGTGGGGAAGACATAGTATGAAAGGTGGTATATGGTTTTGAAAGTATGTTTTCGTACGCGTAGACCATTTTTGAAAATTTAAATATCACTGTAGCTGATCACATATAACTGCAAATGAGCCTTATTTAGTGTGTGCTGGTATCAAAATAAAACACTTCACTGTTAAACAGCCCATGAGTTTATATTCAATATCAAACTATTCACAAAATTGCTTACAACTTCTATTCAAATTTTAAAGAAACTGAAATATAAATAAATCTTTCTGCAGTCAGAAATAATCATAATATGTAAAAATCCTATTCTTCCACTTATTTCAGTACATTTTAAAAACTGTAGCTGAAAACAATTTTTTATATTTATAAACGAGGCATAAAAACTCACACAATTATAAAAATATATTTATCATTTTTAAATATACTACTCTAAAACCCACATGGATTGTAAGATCAGTTCTAAAATCCTTAAAGCTTTCAGAGAAGCAAAAAACGTATAATTTTGGATAGAACAAAATTTTAATATAATACTCAAATATACATGTTATTAAGCAAATATATTTGAAAAATCAAAGTTCCTTCTGAAATAAACGTAATTGAAAGAAAAATGTTTAATTTGTGCAAATGATTGGAAATAAAAGTTTATTTAAGAGTTATCCCCAAAATGAGGCAATCCTCAAACGTAAAACTCAAACTCAGTGGCACAACCACCCATGAGGTGAAGGAACTACTAGGCCCATCCCAGTATACGTGACCATTGGGCGCTGAAGTGCATTAGCAGTTATCTCGATTATGTGCTCTGTCTGAAGAGAGTCCTCCAGTGTTTAAGACCCCAAGCAAGCTTGGTGCTCATTTATCGACCCACTTCAGTGGGGATGAAAGCCAAAGTCAACCTTCCTCAGCCCATTAATAGAACCCGGACCTGTAGTGTAGAAGCATGAAACACTACCACTCGACCCTATTCGATGAAAAATAAAACTTTATGATGGAATCTTATACAATTCCTTAATGAATGAGGGAATCCAAACTTTTTTTTATGTAAACTGTTTGGACGGAAAGAGTTAAATATAAACATTTGACAAGTTGCATAAATTAAAATTAACCGTTATAGTTTATATAAATTTGTAAGAGTGCAAAAGGTGTATTTTTGCTGAACGAATTTTAAAAGGAGTACGGTTACGAAAAAGTAGTACAAATCTATCTAAAGTAGAGTTGATTACCTTAGATATAGTCAAACACAACATTGTATTGGAAGACAATTCCACAATTCGTTGTTATAAAAATGTATGGAAAATTACGAGACTTTTTTTTTTTGCATTTGTAATTTTTATATTTTTTCCTGAAAACTTTAAAAACTAGTGCGGCATCCATCAAAATCGTGGATCCCTCTCTGTTTGCCCAGCTCTCCCCTGCCTAAGTCGGCTGTGCCCTGGTAAGTGAAAATGCCGTGTTTTGTTTGTCAAGATCATTTTATTGCAGTCTGCATTTTTCATGTATTTTAAATGGTCGTTTTATATTTTCTACATCAATATCTTAATGTCTGAATTTAAAATTACATAAAATTCTTGACAATCTCAACAATGCCCATTATATTTTTATTAGTATATGAATGCGTCGTCAAAAGATTGCATGACCTTTATTAACATATTATGTGTTTACCATTTAAATATTATTAGGTATAACGTAACGCACACAAATTTTCTGAAATTTAAAATAAATATTTCGAAACTACTTTAAATGTACTCATAATTTTTCATTCTTACGCGGTTTAGCTTCTCAGCTTTGGTTCTATGTAAAAATTTATTGTATATTCATCAATTTTCTTAGCATAGTTATTGCTCTTAACATGCAGTTTTCAACCGAATTGTATGAAAATTTCGAAATTTATTAAAAGTTACTAAAGATGCTATACAATAAAATTTGAATTTTATATTATACTTAAAGAATTGTTAGTACTTATGGTAAATATTTAACTGCGCGATACATATTTTTCGAAATTTTAAATAAAATTTCTAATATAAAATTCCTAGTTTTATACTGTTGAGATTTCAAAAAAATATCCAGATTTTAATTACTTCTTCATTTAGCCTTTAAGAAAAGATAAATGTTGCGGTATTTTGCATAAATAGATATTTTTGAATAATGATTCGAATGTTTGTGAATAGCTGGAATTTAAAATTGATCTTTATTTTTATTTATAAGCATAAATGTCTACTAAAAATTTGTCCGTATATTTTTGATTACGTATACATCAAATATAATTCGGGGTATCTTACCAAGATATAACTAGGTATGTGATATGGTCTCTCTTTGGTGACCATATCTTTAATTGTCAGAGTGAATTAGAGGTGTGGGATTGTCAAATTGAATAGACTTTTTAAAATTCCTAATATGATTTTATTAAGAATATAACTCAAATCTCTAATAAGTTAAAGAAATTTTAATAAAGTGACCATCTAATAAACCAAACACACAGCAATAGTTAAACTGGATCGCGTAACTTTGACCACTTATCTAAATAATTATATTATCCGCCTACTTTCAATTCTGATAATATCACAAGTCCTAATATCAAATAATAAGTTCTACCTTAATTCAAGCTAAGAATCAATCACTGTACAGAAACACCTGGGCACGCGTGCAATGGTATGCACCTTGTAATAATGGCTCGATATCTTGGTAACTTTACGATAGGCAGTCAATTCACACTCGTATCTCTTCCAAACATAACTTTCCTAAATTGCCATTCTGCTTACTGAAACTTCTGTTCTATTAAAAGCTATCTTATTTGCATTTCATAATCGTATTTCGCTTCTTGGATTTTGGTTGGAAAAGAGTTGCCATTAGTCTTGGCCGTCAAAGAACCCAGAGGTTTTGTTACAGAAAAGACGCGTGAGCCCGTCACAGGTACTGTACGTAAGTTTCCCTAAACACCTGGCTTTGAAATCTAAATAGAAAAAAAATAGATCTGAATTAGTTTTTTTTTTGTCTCTTGTCGTTATTTTTATCAGTGTAAGAAAATATTTCAAATTATTTGATGAAGTTTTAATTTATTCATTTTTAGTAGGTAGAAAGTTTAAAAGGTTTCAAATTTTAAGGTGTTCGATGTTTTTTTAATTTTTTTTTTTTTTTTTGTATTTTTTTTTACATTCTATGATGAAATAATCATGTTTCAAAAACTGAAAGCATGGATTAAAATAAGAATAATGAAGTAATAGAATATACTTAAAAAAGTAATTTGTGTAACTATATAAAATAGCAGATTGCCCTGACACGCCCCAACTTGTTACAGTTGCAAACTCATATGAAACCAAAGGGGAATTATAACATATTTTATTTATGCGTTGGGACTTTTCAAAACTTTTATAATTTGAAATCAAGCTAACAAGCAAACAAACACTAACTGGGCTCTAAAGAAACTCTCGAACTTGGGCTCTAACTTCCTGTCAGCGTCCTGCTGTGTGGCTTCCACCGTCCCTAATTATCTTTCAAGATGTTAAACCTTTAAAGGAGGGAAAGAATTTCAGAAATATACGGATTAACCGCTTTTGAGAACCATACTTGAAGGAGAAAAAAATACGTGCGTCGCATTTTCGAAGCAGCTTTAGAATGGAGGAATTTTACGTGCAGAGCGCTTGGAGGGTTAATAAAAATTAATGAGCATTTTTATAATAACATACCCTAAAATGTTAATATTTTACTAAAATATCCTTTTAAATTTTCAAAATATCAGCTTAAGAAGACTTGGCACCCTAAAAGTGACCTAAAATATCATTTTTCAAGTAAAACAACGGTGTTACAAATAAACAAGATATTTCTGAAATATTATATTATTGTCATTTTTATTTATCTTGAAATGAGTGCATGTACAACTTTTTAATTAAGGCATTTTGTATAAATAAATTTATAATAACTGTTCTTATCCATCATAGGTTTTACATAAAAATATGATATTTCAATATTATGTGAAGCAAAAATTATTTAAATTTCTGCTATGGCAGAATTTTTTTTAACATTTTCTTGAGTTTTATGCAATTAATACATTCTAAAAAGAGATTCTTTATAAAATATATGGGATGAAATAATTTGTAAATGCTATTATTCTTTAAAAAAACCATGTAGCTAATAGTTTAAACTGGTATTTTATACTTTTTTAATGCTTATGTTAACCCGAGGTTAACTTGCGATTGAGAATACCACCGTAATACTTCAAAAAAGGAACTTCATGTTATCTATAACGATCTTTAGCCCCTCGGAACCCCCCTTCCTAATTGGATTCGATTTTTATGCAACCCTTTTTTAGTGGATCTCTACTTCAAGCAAGAAATATGCTTGTCAAATTTTAAGTATGTAGTTCTAATAGTTTAAGTACGGGAATATTTACCTACAACTGGAATTAATATCCCGCAACGCCCCTTGTGGGTGGATTTTCCTAAAACCCATTTCCTAGCAAATCTCTCTACTCCATACATAAAATCTGCTTGTTAAATTTTAAGACTGTACGTCTAATAGTTTAAAAATGGAAAAAATTATCTATAACGCCACTTGTAATCCCCCGAAATGTAAATGGGCGCCTTTTGGAACATATTTTTACTAACTCAGAAACCTTCTTGGACATGTGTCCAAACACTCCAAATCCCATCGCAATTGGATGAACAGTTTAAGAAGGCAGAAGAGACACACAAATAAACAATCATTTTTATTTATAAATGTCGCAGGGAAATGTGTTGAGGAGAAAGAAAGGAGTTTAAGGGCGGGTAGAAAGCGAAAACATAGTTCTGCAAATGTTGACTAGTTCATTTCATTATTTCACTAAATTATTTCGGAGAGTTAAATAATTCACTTACAAAAGGAAAAGACCTCAAAGAGTCGTTATTTTAACATCTTGCGCGAATTGATCATTTAATTTAGGGATTTGATGAAAGCCCTGATTTCATCGTTCCCTGCGCCATATATAAGGATATATCTTCGAAAAAATCCATTGGACGCCTAAAAACATTTCTTAACAACATTTTTATAATATTCTGTATGACAGCGGTAACTTTCTTCTTATTGTCAAGCAGAAGGCATTCCTTGAGCACAGCACCAACAGACATTCGGAAATCGGCAAACTTGTATTAAATCTTTCAGCAAATTTCAAGCGTTGATACTTGCAAGAAAGAAATACTCTTATGAAAAGTATATTGGAGAAGAGTACTATTACAAAATCATATAAAATAAGAGTTAGGTGTATATATAAGAGTTGGGTGTGGACGCCGCCCAAGAACAATATTTGTGAACAAAATCTGTATGACATCCAGTTTTAAGTAACTTTCTTTTACTAAAGCCATTGTCAAGCAGAATGCCGCATTCGAATACAGCAACAACAGATGTTCTGAAAACAGAAAAAGAGTTGTTAATCTTTCAATTACGCTTTATGTCCGAAACAGCCTTAAAGTGGGTAGGTACACTTTATTCATTTTCATCTCCTATTGAAGACAATTAAAAATATGTATGCGGTATGACACGAAGGTACTATACGAAGGGCTGTAAATAAAATAGAATCCTTTATAAACACATAATAAGGGCAATGCATACATAGGGAAATTGTAAGTAATTATACATAAAATAAAATTTGATGCTCTTATTAAATGTAATATATTTGTTTATGTATCATTGTGGAAAAAACATATTTTGCGGATTGAAATTCACACAGTTAATCATTGAAAAATTTAGTTGAAAAACATTGAAACTAACAAGGATTAAGATAAAGTCGTAATCGAATTAGAAAGAAAAACACTCTTAGAGCAGACTTTTTTATGCTAGTAATATCAATCAATATGATTCCTCTGATTTTAAATCTTTTTTGCTCTGATTTTCATACTGAATTAGCAACTTTGAATGCAATGGTAAATTAACTGCAACTAAAGTTAAAAATTACTGCACATCGAATAATTATGCATACAGGTAATACAATTTTTCAACTTTATAATTCAATCGAATTATGTAGGTTTAAGAAATTTTTTTCTCACAAAAATGAAGGTTGATAAAATATAATCATTGCAAATAAGTTGTTCTTTAAGAGACTTTTGTAGTTTGAAGACTAAAGCCGTATCACACGTACACGTTTCAAGCAGTTTTTCGTCCAATTAATGCAATCTTTACTCGGTTGCCATAGCAACCGCTTTAGAACAATTTTTTGCTAGCGAGGCAATTCCAGCCAATGCGGTTCTTCAGCGCCCTACGTCGTAAACAAGATGGCAGTTTCGGTTTCGTCTAACACTACAGATATGCCGTATAATATTTTAATGGTGTACAATATTTTAACGGCATCTAATATTTTATATAGAATGGTGCTCTATTTCTGTTTACACCCATCAACAAAAGCTCAAGCGAAATGAAAGAAATAATATTCGATGTTCGTTTTCAGAAGCAGAAAATCGACGAGTAATTTTTCAATGTGGAGATAGAGCGTGGCTCACGTCAGAGCATGTCGTTTTTTTTACGGCAACCCTTCCCCCTCAGGTTCGGCGAACATTTGGGTGAAAAAATCGTTTGAAAATATACGTGTGATATGGCCTTTAGAAATTAAAGTAGCTACAAGTTTCCTTTACACTCTAACATTTAATCATTAATTTAAATATTTAATATATATTTTATTCAATCTTCCTCATAAATACAAATGATCGAACACTTGGGAAATCTTATTAAATTTCCCTACTATATTTACTTTATTTTCTGAAAACTATTCATGACAATTTCTTCAGAAAATACCATATTTCTTTGCTGCATTTCATTATTGAATAAATTACTTACACCAATAGTTGCCAGGGTAGCTACATACCCTAACGCACCAAGTGATTTGTAAGCTGACGCTAAGAAGGGAGGAACCCAACTTTTAAGCAAAAAGAGTTTAGAAATAGTATAGCTATCTGTAGACTAACTGGCCAGAATGGTTTAAGATGAAAAGAAAGATTAAAGGTTTTTAAACTCAGTTTATCAAGTTTTAAATTCGCTTCAGTTTTTTAGTTAGCAAAGCTGACTTTTCAGTAATGAATTAAACCAACAATATAAAAATCAAGTGAATATATATAGCAGTAAATATAAAAACAAACTCAAATGTCACAATATCAGGCACAGTAAATTAGGCACAAGATTTTCAAATTACAGAAAGAATTTTATTTGCTTAGACACCATTTGATTTTTGACTGTTCATCATTTTACTGACATCATTTCAATATTTTTGATTTATAAGGTATATTTGCCCTATTACTCGCATTCCCTTTCTTACGAAAAAACATGAACTGAGCAAAACATACGAGCACAATTATCTTATGTTTTGAAGTTTTTATCCGATATGTTATTCAAAGATTAAAAAAAAAAAAAAAATTGGATATTTCGAAATCAACAACCCCTTAAGTTCATAAAAAGCAACATTTTTTTAAAAATAAACAGTATTTCGATGTATGTAGAAGTGTAACTTTTTCTATAATGATATTTATGTAATTTTTTTTTTTTTTTTTGCTTTCTTTTTAAACATGTCATATAACGTTTTGTTCCGGAACCTTTTTATCGCTGTCGACCGGTCAACGTTTGATAATTTTAAAAAGGCCCACCAAGGGTGGGACACGTTGATTGTTTATATTTCAGATTGTTTTGGTTTCACAATTTTAATTTAGTTACATTTAAATATGCCTTCAGAATAAAATATAGTTACCCCAAAAATGAATAAAGGTGATTTAACTTGTATCATAAAATGATTTCCGTGGTAAGTTGCCAAATTCGAGAGAAAAACACCACGTTGAATAAAATGGCAATAGTTTAATGTTCTTTAGGCGGCGCGGCACCATTTGATCCGCGGACCGGTACCGGTCTGTGAACCGGGGGTTGCGGATCACTGATATTACGCACACTCGTAAATTTTGATTTTTTTTTTTTGAATTAAAAGTTTGTGTTATTCGCAAGATTTTAAGGTATATATATTATATTAATTTAATTTTTAATACTTGCATTTTTTCTTAAATTATTAATGGTAATTTAGGTTTTTAAAAACAAAATGTGTGAAAAAATAATTCTTTAAACATTTAGTTATTTTATATTAATAATTGAAAGTAGTACGATAAAATAATGTATATAAAGTACATTGAGAATGTTTCTTACGAATAGTAACGCATGGTTTGATATGTAACAAAATTCGTGATCCTGAAATCTGGGTTTGGCTGCAAACGACGTCAACCTGAATTAAGGGTTTAGCCACGCAGTGCGTTGAGCTTAAAAAAACAATTCCTTTCTTGATTGTCGGATTAAAAAGAGTTGTCTGCAATCAGGAAAAATTTACCAGTATCTTTTTTTCTTTTAGTAAATTTTACACAATTCGAATTTTTATGACATGTCTTAAAAAGTTCAAATGCTTCGCAATTCCTTTTATTCTTAATTTGTTTTCAAATCGATGATATGCGTGC